>WEIS01078587.1:0-13252 GCA_013389965.1 Todus mexicanus | reverse complement strand
ATTCTGCTTAATGGCACTGTTCCAACCTAGCAATTGCAACACGATTTCCCTGAAAGAGAATTTTAGAAAGCGATGAACAATGGAAGGAGCTTCCAGGATGTTCTGTATGCTGCCAGGAAGGTGGGATCACAAGATCTCCATCCTTCATTGTCTTCACTGCACTTTTACTTTCCTCTGCAGATGAAAAGCACTCTGCTTGTTTCAGAAGTCTTTGAGGACGAGGATTTCCAAGAATATTTTTCTTGTGTTCCCACCTCAATTCCTGTTTGACTATTTGTGCCTTCACTTCAACTACGCTTCTTCAGTATTTGGCCTTTTCAACTCCATCTACTTCTATTTCTCTCTCTTGATTTCTTTCGCATGCTGCCACACCTCGCTTCAACTTTCACTCTTCCTCCACTACAGCCAAGGACTTCCTCTCTCTAAATCTATGTGAATCTTCCTTGTAGCTGTTTGTATATAAACCCAGCCCAATATAAAAATACTATGGCATTGTTTATTGCTTCACTTCATGTGATTTCAAAGCTTTGGTGTCTATATTTTCATGTCATCTGGGTATTGGACTCTAAATCAACACAGAGGAGAGAGTCTTTCTCTGTGAATTTTGTCTGCGGTGCAACACAACGGTCCAGCAACACCACCCTGGAAATATCAGAGTCAATATTGACTCAGGAAGGAAAAGCACCGTTCTACTGTGTCACTCATGGCAGTCCCTTCAGATCCTGGAGTTTCCCTAAAAGACTCCCACTGATATAGCAGCTAGACCCATCACTGCTTAATTTAAGACATCTAACAACTTCACAGCACAGCGCTGCTTTGTCTGAACGGACAGCAAGCTACAGGGTAGGATTTTTCTGATTATATAACTGTAAAAAAGATTTCTACCTAATTTTGTTCTCAGCACAGCATTCAGGAAATGACTGATATTCTTAATGCCTGGAGACAAAGAATTAATTCAGTTTTTATAAGTTATCTCATGGCATGGGCCAAGTCACATTAATCAAACCCAGCAATTTCCACATGGAAATTCAGGGTTTTTACATTATAACCTGTACCTGTTTACACACCCATAAAACGAGGATAACATTTATTATCTCAAAAGGTAATTGTGACAATTAAACAATAAATATAAAAGATGCCATGTAGGAAATGGCACTGTGAAATAACTTTTCTGTCATTAAATCCACGCTACCTCAAGCAACAGCATCCCTTTATCTTTCATCTTATCATCCCACCTGGTTTACTGCCTGTTTCTCTGTGGGAAGGCTGTTCCTGAGACACACTGCTCTAGATCATTAACATGTTTTTTTAATTGTAATCTGCACAACAAAACCTCCAGTGTCACCTGTGTGGTTTATGGCCTAACCAGAATCTAAACACCCGCTATGAACAGGAACTTGTTTCTTCCTAAACTTGTGTTGCACTGGTCCTAAAGACCTCAAAAGTCATTGTTTAATGTTTTAACTCCTACAGTAAGTGGTTATGGAAGAGGTAACTTAAGCCCAGCCCGCACAGTTCAATCCAATTTTTATTTATGAAAGCACCTTTAACGCAGCTGTTTGTGTGTAAATACCCAGTGTGTGCTTTCCTGGATTGCTCACAGTCCGAAAGAGCAATGAACAACCAAAGAACACAAAGGGGAGTGGGAAACGCAAATTAACAGATAGCAATTCTTTTCTATAAATATTGGCAAACCCAACTGTGGCTTTTGTGTTTGTTAACGTAACAGAAGTAGTGGGTCTTGAGGAGAGCTGTGCAGAGGAGCAGGAGAAGGACATTGCAAACTACTCTTGGAAATATGCACTAGGTGTTCAGAACAATGGACATAAAAGCACAATGACTGGAAACTGGTGGGGAAGAAGAATAACTAATGTCCTGCAGTGACAGCAGTGAAGTGAAAGAGCTGATGAGAGGAAAAAAAGAAGAAATAAGTAGGACAGAACTGTGAGAGAGGAGTTCAGCTTGGGGCACAGTGAGATCCCTTGCAATACATACAAAAGACTTCTGCAGGCCTTCGGTACAGCTGTGGACCTCAAAGAAAAGCTACCAGATACAGTAAATAGACACTGCAAGACAGAGCAACACTCCTGACCTTGCTGATAAGGCACTGCTGAACAAGTAGAAGGTCTTACTCAAGTGTCAGGCTACCTCTCACTGATAGCAAATGAATCTTGTGAAAGGGAGATGGCAACATCTCACCCTGTGGATCTGTGCTACATGCACTGCTGTCACTTTTCTAGAACAGGATGCTGAAAGCAACCCTGACTCCGTGTTCACATGAGGAGGTGGTGAAGTACACACAGTAGTGAGTCCCTAATTTAATTTGTAGGAGATCATTGCCAACAAGTGAAGGCACTAAATTTAACAAGCAGAAACACACCTTAAAAACATTCGTATGTTCATCACAACATGCATTGCTTGTATTTATTTTGTAAACTGTAGTTTAACTGCTTTGTAAGTACTGTAGTGAACACAGAGACACAGTCGTGCAGGACAGAAGCTACTTCAAGTGATCCTGTGTTAGTCCATCACTGCACTCTGAGCTGGTTTACTAGTAAGCCTGTCAGTGTAATAGAGTGTATTTTGTAACACTAATGCAATCTTAGTCATTACAAAATTCCACTGCAGCTTTGTTTCTAAGTTGTTACTAAACATTATTGGTTCAGTAAAAATCACTTTTTGTCTGAAGAGAAATGCTGACCTTTGTTCACTTTCTTGTTACTCTCTTGGAACTTACCAGATTTCGTGATTTGGGGTTTTATTTTCATCCCACCTCATGGAGTAATATGACTATGTAAGAATCTCAGCTTTGATTCTATTAGGAGTTTAGCCCACACGGAAGTGAAGGAAAGTCCAAACATATGAACCTTAGTCTTAAATGCTATATGGAAAACAGAAAGAACTCCAAACTTCGATAAAAAATCCCCTTGCTTCAAAACTATTCTCATGATTTGCTGGGGCCTGACTCAGAGTTTTGAACACTTGGGATTATCAACACCGTGAAGTTTGTAAAGGGGGAGCTAATGAGATCCTGCTGTCCTTATAGGCAAGGCTGCTGCAGTGTACCAACTCAGCCTTCCACTCCACGCACACCAGCCCGCAGGGAATCAACACATTCACTTTGCTGTGTCCTTCAACATTTTTCTCATTTTCTCTGTAGGTTTTTCCTTGGCTTTTTTCAGAGGAGTGAAACACAGGGGGACCATCTAAGCTGTGCCATGTGGCACTGTGTAAGAAACCCTCTGCTAGCTCAAAATGAGTTGGAAAATCTGTACAGCACAGAGCAGAACCACTCAGAGACAGTAGCTCAGACCTCGCCAGCACAGCCACGCTGGTCCGGTCATCTCCTCAGAGTGGGCAGAGTGCTGTGCAGAGCCGTGCTGTGCAGGGCTAGGCTGTGCTGACACAGTGGTCACGTTGCTGGCTCAAGAGCTGGCTCATGGATTTCTGTCTGCATTGCACTGTGTGATACAGATTTAGCTGTTACTCCACAGTAAATACCTTCCTGAAGCCTATTTCGTATCCTAGCTGCTGGTTCTAACGTTATTCATCTACTAAACCAGGATGAAAGCAATTTACATCAGTCAGAAGGTGACTGAGAAAGTTTAGGGTTGTTTTCTCACTTGCAGAATGAGGATCTGCCTGCGCGTGAACATGAACAGGGTGCCTTCAGGCTCGCTAACGCTTCCCAACAGGCCAACATCCTCTGCCATGGGAGGGAGTTCAGAATTCGTGACTGTCCTTCCTCTAACCTTTCACTACATACAAGACCAAAACAAACACCATCTCCATGTCTCTATAAGAGAGAATTTTTTTCACATCCTCTTTCACTTCACATGAAATTTCTCATAATGACTCCATCATGTAGCTCTAGCTCAGCTCTTAGTGACATTTTTCTTTACCCAAAGAATAGACACTTTCCATTTCTATATTCTTTCTCTCCTTGCTTTTTCCTCCTTCTACCTTTATCGTTTCGAGAAAAGAATCGCTGTGTGTGACTGACATAACACTAACAAAGAACACAGAATTCAACAGCTGCTGACAGCTCTGGTAACTGAAGACACAGGTATTTGGAATTTTTTTATACTTCCACATGCAATAACTTACCCAAGACAGTTAACTGTGGAGGGGCTTGTGGAGACAGAATTCAGAAGTTCTCTTTTAAAGTAACTAAAACAATGTTGCTTTTCCTAAGCATCACTGTGACATTACAGATAATTTAGAAAGAAATAATGACTTTTCCTCCTGTCACTACTTGTGTATTCGGACATGAGATTGTGCTGAAGTAATTTGTGCAATAGATTTATTTTGTAATGCGTTAATATTATACGGTCACTGTAAGTCCCTAAATGCTGTGGTATTACTACCACTCCATTACAGAATTTTTATAGCAGCACCTAATCCCATTAAAAAGGAATTCAGTAATGACTAGGCTAAATACTACATCCTCATTAACATGAATATGCATAAGCAGTGTTCCATCGGTTAACTTATTTGCCAAGAAAGTTAAAAAGAACATTTCTGGAGGCAGCAGGAACTTTGTCATTGGCTCCAAAAACCAAAAGGTATCTTGAAGTATAAAAATGCGGCTACTGATAAAAAAATACTTCAGAAGAACCAAAAGCAGACCATTTGGAGCACGCACAAATACCCACGGCTATGCAAGCTGGAAATGTGCTGCATTCTCTCCTGACCACCACAGACATCTACTGTTTAGCACAACATTCCACAGCTGCAAACCTGCCAGAGACAGCCTCAGAGCCTTCTGCCTGGGCTTTGTCATCTTCACAGTCATGCACTTGCTGCAGCAGACTGTCAAAGACAAGAAACCTTTGAGAATATGCATCGTTCTTTGGAGGAGGACTTTCTGCACGAGGAGCAGAGCCAGACCATGCTAAAGAACAAAAGCATACATTACTCTCAACTGACTATACCGGGCTGCTCATGGTGCACAGTGCCTCGGTGGGTGGCTGAACTGTAGAGAAATCTGCAGTAATTTAACTCAGAACAAACACGAATTAGTGTGGCTCAGCCTTACAATTGAACAAAAGCTTCAGGCTCTAAGTGCCCAAAGTCTCCTGGCAGGGGACATCCTCAGATGACGTGTGGATTCAAACTTCAACACCCTGACATTTCCTGGCTTGGAGCAGATGTGAATGTAAAAGTACCTGGGTACTTCGCACCCACAGAACCTGCTTTTTTACTAAAGAAAGCAGATTTTTTTTTTTTTTCTCTAGCATTACAACATGAAGAGGTGCTATTGTGCATTGTACTTATAACTTAAGGCTATAAAATCTGTAATAATGTACTGAAAGCTCGATACAAGAAAGCAATGACACTACCGAGTGACCCAGCAGCTCCCTGGGTGGTTTTATAAGCACCTTTTCATCCCTTTCACATGCAGTAACGTGGTTTACCCAGGAATTAGAAAAGCAGGAAGGATTAAAAAAAGTACGCACTGGTGTGGTAAATAGTCTGATAGAGCCTCCAAATAAATTTCTGGAGGCCTGAGCCATGAGGGCAGCTAAAAGCACTGACAGCTGCTCAGGTTTGGTATAAACATATCAATGAGTGCCCTCTAAAGGAAGCCACGCTGCTCAAAGTCGCTATCGCAGGTTTCAAACCCTCAGTGAGATTAGACCTGTTTGTTTGACACCTAAGTGGGGAAGGAAGAGAAGACAGAAGCTAAGAGAAAGAATGAAACCGGTATTTAAGCAGCAGCAGCAGCATTCACAGCACATCAGTATCCAGATAACGTCACACACAGTAACATCCCAATGCAGAACAAGGCAATCGCTCCTCTCTACATTCAGTACAACACGTTCCGTTGTGTCCCTCACGTTGTCGAGATGATGTCAACAGCTGGGAGGGAGCCCAGAGAAGGGCACAAGTGTGTTTAGGGGGCTGAACATACGGCTTTACATTGAAAGACAGCGAAATACACGTGGCTGGGTTAAGTGATGATGAGCAGCAGATTTTAAGGGTACACGGTAGCAGCCTGAAAACGTGTGAAGGGTAGGACAGAAGTGATTTATCACAATAGAAGGGAAGGAAACTCAGAATAGCAAGATATAAATTAGAGCTGTTACACTGACTATGATAAAGAAATTTCAGCCACGCATAAGATGATGCATGGAAAGTTCAACTATGGAAGATCGGTTCCCAGCTCAGAGCAGAGTACATGATGTCAGCTTAGATTTTAAAAAACGGAGTGCACACAAATACGTGCATAATTATGCATGCAGCTATTGCACGTAACAGAGAAAGAGAACCTGCAATGCCTCACATTTCCTATGGCAGGTTTTAAATTTTAAGCAGCAAATACAAAATTCTAAAAATTTTAGAGGCTTCTAATATAACTAAAAAAATCAGAAATCTCTAACTGAGAATGATCCAAAATTTAATTTCAAGAATAAATAAACCATGAAACAGGATCGGGGTTCTCTGAGTACTTTTTTATGTTTCAGGAAATAATCTAAATGATCACAGAAATTTCAAACATACTAAAGAGATTTAAAAAAGGTAGAGAAAGAGACTGCATGGAAATTGAGCCTCACTGTAAAGACTGCACAACAGACTGCCGAATGTTAATCCTTTTATTCTCTAGTATTGGTACTGAAAAATGTGTGACATACCAACACGATTGCAGGAAATGTCTAGCAGAGTGCTGTGTCTTTTCTGCAATGTTCCTGAAATTTTGCTAGCAGACTACTAAAGACTGATGATAACTGCAGAATAATCTGTAGATTTTCTGCATCGCCTCCTTTCCGTACTGTGAGGAAGAGCGCAATGAGAATATGACAGTATGTACATCAGTAGAATTGGTTCCCTCAAAAATGAAGACATAGGCTTGTTGTGGTCTCTTCCTGAGAAAGGTTCCAGCGTTAACGTCTTTTGCATCTTGTGCTGAATTATCACTGAAATCCATCTCTCCACAGTAGAATTTTGTCCTAATTACAGTGGTCTGAGTATTACTTTCCAGTCACACGCATTTATGAGATGAGGAAAATAAACTTTAAAGGGATCTAGACAGACTGCTGCCAGAGACAGACAGGTCAGCAGGGATGGTTTGGAGAGAGCAGAAAGCACAGTGGCAGGAGTAGGAACCAGCGGAAGACAGGTAAACGCCACGTTTCTTCATCCCGTGATGACAATCTATTTTCACTTTCTCTAGATCATTACTGGGAATACCATCCACACCACATGCACAGTGAGTTCGAGAGCTTTGGAGACAACCACTTCACAGAGCTGCAGAGCGTGCAGCCTCCCCAGCTGCAGCAGCTGTACCGGCACATGGAGATTGAGCAAATGCACGTCCTGGATTCAGCAATCCCAACCACACACATTGGCCTCAACCACCAGGTATGCTTACCAACCCTTACTCAGAATTCCGAACGATGCTCAAGGGTGAAGGAGAATAGCGCATCAGGGATCACATGCTCTTATGTGAAAGAGATTGCTGGAGTGAATTACACAAGTTCTTACTGTACAAGCACTTGGTGTAAAACTCGGCATTCTCAGGACCAGTGTCATTTAAACATTCCTTGAATGTGGATAACAAGGAGTCATGTTCCCCAGACTGTGTCTGAAAAGATAATGGCAATTTGGGGAGGTTTTTGAAATTTCATGATTTTGTTCAATTTGGAATGAAAATCAACTGATTGGAAATTCTACAGAGGAACCGGACCTGAGAAGCCATGCATTGTCACACCAAGGTACCCATGACTACCAAGAAGCATTTAGAGCCTCAGAGTACTAGGAAAGTTTTAAATACTTTCAAGCAATCCTGATATTTTCACATGGCCTGTACAAGAAATTGCAGAAAAGACAAGTCACTGATAATTTTACCACAATGAAGCAGGCTGAGGACAATTTACTTGTGTTTTCATCTGAAACTAAGTAAGTCATGACTCAAAACACACTGTCTTGTCTCTGCTCAGATTTTACATCAAGCCAGTTATCTCCCTGTAAAAAATGATGCTCCACTGTGCAGTAAAGAGTCACCAAAGTGCTGGTGAATTCTCACTAAAGCTTAAGTTGTAAGTGGTTCCATTGTACTGTGAAGATACTAAGGCAAGTGGGTGTGGAGATCACTTTTAACTCCTGATCCTACAAGAATATGCCCGAAGTCATTACTGGGATCAGTAAGAAAGCACGGTGATCTTGTCCGAAGGAATTTCCCAAGGCAGCCAAGCTACATACAAAGTGCTGAGCACAAGACAGAGTAGGACTGAGGTCAGAGTCAAAGGGTTTTGCTGATTACAGCGCTGCATATAATGGTGCCATTGCTGAAGGTTTGTGAGAGAAACTGCATGTGTGGAGGTGTCATTTTGGGCTGCTTTGTTCAAAGCAAACCGAAATTGTGTTCTGTATTAATCAAAAATACAGAAGAAAAAACGGAGTAGGCTAACACTGTCAACAGGAAACTTACTGACTGCAAGCCATCAAACTTCTCACCTACTACTCAGAAAAAAAAACATGAATAGAATATAAAATGTAGATAGAAACAGAGAATTAGGAACAGAAAGTTACAAATATAAAAAATGCTTCATGGAACGGCAGTCTGTGGGAAGCTCAAGTCGTTTCAGTTGCTCACTGCAACTGCTGGTGTGTAATGACTGACCGTTACCTCTGACCAGAAGGAAAGAATAAAAATTAGCCCCTTTATGGATGCCTTTGGAAGCCCCACCAAAAAACAAGAGGGTGCTTCTGCTTATCCCACTCACCATCTTTCATTTCAAAACAAAAGGCAGAGAATTCATCATGTCACAACTTTTGACAAAGAGCGCTGTGCTCTCTCTGCTCCCCCGCCATGCCACGGTGCAGAAGGCATCAGTGGGGAGAACTCACCACCACCGTCCCCTTCCTCACCAGCTGGGGATCACTGGCTTCTTATTTTAACCTACGGTAGCTAATGCAAGCAGTACTTGGCATGCCCTGAGGTTCAGACCTCGGCGTGTCTCAGTCCCAGTCCTAGGCCACACGTACTATCATGCGAGGCATTTTCAAAGAAGCAGAAGCAGGAAGCAAGCTTTAATTCTCCACTGAATTTGCCAGTTACTAACTGCACCCAAGTTTGTCGTGCAACATCAGAGTTACAGCGTGCAAGTAAAGGAAGAACATCTAAAGATATTTCTCTAATTTTCTGTTATTTTCACATTATTGTGCACAATGAAATCTGAAGCTCAAGCTGCTCTTGGACGGGCTTTTTGAAAAAGGTTTTGCTAGACTGCCAACAGGCGGTCTCACAAATAATAAGAAAAGAATAATCATTCAGAAGGGAAAAAGAAAGAAAAGGTTGGGGAACTGTGAAGAGCTTTAGGAAGAGGAAAATCACAAATGGATATCACAGACCCTGAGACCACATAAAAACATGGAAAGCAGCTAGGGGTTTCTTAAGCTTTCCCTCTCCAGGACTGTATGGGTAACCTGGCCCTGTCAAACACAGCAGCAGGTCCTCTGTGACTGTCTCATGTAACTGCGTGGCACTGTATGTACTGACCTATGCCGAGTTTCAGGCGCTGAGTGTAAGCAAAAATACAGCAGATAGGGAAGTGTGGACGGCGTGGGGGAAGCCTACTCAATCGCCTCGGGTGGCCTCCACAACCCTCTTGGCTTGTTAGACACCATTCCCGCTGCCTCTTCCACAGCTCTCTCCCACCATCGCCCTCCAGTCCCAGAGCAGCAGATTCCTCACACGCCCCTTCCCCCCGCAACACACTCCAGGTTTCCAAAACCTTTTTCTCTGCAGGGGTACCTGTCTCTGTTCTGCTCCCCTGTAAGACATTGTCCCACCTTCTCATTCCCCTTCCCCCATGGCCGAGCCTCTCCCTTCCTTCCTACCCTCGAGGCCGTGGCTTTCTTAACTGTAAAAAGCTCAAGGTGACTCTGTGGTGAGGGCTGAAGTTTCGCTGGTGGGGATCTGGCAGGAAGCTTACACACACTCTTACCCAATCCTGGCCTTCCTGCCAGCTTGGCTCCGGCCAATCTGCCAGCTCGTTAACCGCCAGCTGCTGTGCCCCAAAACCAGCCCTTTGCACACTCCGTATTGGGACACGCTAAGCTGGTGCAAAACTCACCGGCAAAGCTCGGCTGGGGTGGGCAGTGTGACTCCGCCAGTGAACATCCACTCCCTGCTTCAGTGCCTCAGGTCCCCTGGGAAGGGACTTGGGCTCAAGACCACATTCTATATGCTGCTGGGTTTGGGGCATGTTGGCTGGTGGTTTTTTTAATGGAGGAACTGGGTTCTTACTCCCTGCCTCAGTTTGATCTGTTTCTCATTCCTATATTCTGCGCCGTGCCTAACAAGGCCTCTATATAAGGACAAGAGAATTTAGGACAAAAACCGGCTTGCTAGCTTTGCAGAGGAGAAATCCCCATTCATGGGGAATTTTCAGATAGCCACTTAGGAAAAGAGACCACGAGCCAGTATGATGTGTCCTTTGTGTTAGTGCTAAGGCTATTCCCCTCCTGACGGGGGAAATTCGGGAGAGGAAGCTGACAGAGCCACGTAACTCCAAATCCGGAGCTGGACGCAGTGCTGCAGGGGTTCAGCACGGTCAGAAGGTAATATGCCTGAGAAAGGAATAGGGCAGCAGGGCCAAAGCCAGTCAATGCAGCAATACTAGGGCAGAACTGTGAAGCTCTTTCAAATTTAAGAGGAGTTCCAGACGGTTTGTGTGAGGAAAAAAAGCTGTTCTCAGAAGCAGTTCTACCCTGGGGATAGGCGACAGGCATCGGGAGCTCATTAGGAACAACACTACCTTTGGGGAGGTCTGGGGGAAGAGGGGCAACAGCACTTGCACAGGGTATGACATATGGGAAAGTTCTGCCTTTCACAACCTCGTTCCGCCTTCCCTCTTGTAAAGGTGTGTCGTTGTGCAGGCGCGAGAGTTCACTGTTACCTGGAAGTGCTTCTTAACTGCACAGTATTTATTACAAGTATCAGCAGCTAAGTCAGTATCACCCTAAACAATCTCACATACCTCTTACTTTCTCTCCCCGCTTCTCTGTAACTCTCTCCATGACATTTCCTTTTCTCTGTCACCACCTCCTCCCTCTACCGCTCCTTTCTCCCAAAGGTGTCCTACTTGCCACGGATGTGCCTACAGTACTCCTCTCCACCACAGCCCAGTTCTGACGAGGAGGACATAGAGCGGCAGAGCCCCCCGCTGGAGGTCTCAGATGGGGAGACAGATGGTGTGGACCCTGGGCCTGGAATTATGCATGGAGAAACAGGTCAGTGAAGGCAGAGGGACTTGGTCACACCCTGTGCTGAGCAACTGTTACACGACCATGATGAAAACGAATAAAACAGCACAACTGTTGTGCTAGTATCTTATCCCGCTGCCAAACCTCCACCTGCCCTGACTCCTTGTGCTCTCCTGTCCTCCCAATCTTTTATGACCATAACTGTGTCTATAACTCAAATATCATTTCTTCACGTACTCCCTCTCCCTCCTCCTGGCTGGTCTATTCAGGCTTCCCGAATGGACGTGGCCTTTGCCATTCCTACTCCAATTTCTATCAACAGGTGAGAAAAACATGGCAAGAATATCAAGGAACTGATTTTTAAAATGACTTGGCTCTGTCTGCTCAGTACCTGAAAGTCAGGTTCTGCATAACTTGCCCAAATTAGCTTCAGATTACTTGGAAATTAGCTGTGTTTTCCAAATTAATTTCAAAAAAAGGGTTTGGCCTTTGAAATTCCTTATTCTTGCTTTTTCTTCTTGATACGTCAATTTACATCGAGTCTCCACAGCAGGACGCTGTGGTATTGTTTTAAATGTTGCGAAGCGAAGAAGCTAAGTGATGGACAAGCTATCTGAAACAGCTAGATGAACTACATATGTTCTGCTCTTTCACCAGATAGTACACGCTAATTCTAATGCTCCACTGCCTTTCTTCTCTGACTCTCACACAGGCAGCAAGAAAAAGATACGCCTGTACCAGTTCCTTCTGGACCTCCTTCGCAGTGGAGACATGAAGGACAGCATCTGGTGGGTGGACAAGGAAAAAGGTACTTTCCAGTTCTCCTCCAAACACAAAGAAGCGTTGGCACATCGCTGGGGCATCCAGAAAGGCAATCGCAAGAAGATGACCTACCAGAAGATGGCACGTGCTTTGAGAAACTACGGCAAGACTGGGGAGGTCAAGAAAGTCAAGAAGAAGCTGACCTACCAGTTTAGTGGAGAGGTGATGGGCAGGGGGGTCACTGATAGGAAGCATTATCCTCACTGAGGCCATGGGACCCTAAGCAAGAAAAATATTGAGACCTCCTGGCTGGATACCAGCAGAGGAGATGGACGCATCTTTCTCTTTGCTTCCTGCGCCCCCGTCTCTGCCTTTAAACGGCCTTTACTGTCAGATGTTTCTGGTACGAATTCCCTTCTTCGGCATCTGAGAACCCTAAACGTGACAGAATTCTTTGCTTCCATTCTACAAGTTGGACAGAGTTGGGAAATTTAAACAATGTACAAATATATTCTTGTCAGGAAAGATTTTCTTTGATTGTATTGTAACTAAAAAAATACAGCTGATGAAGTTTTGCCTCGGAAGGCAGTGCTGTGTCTTTCACAGAGACACCGCATTAGCTTACAGCTTTCAAACTAGCATTAATACAGGCTCTGCCGCAGCTCTCAACGCTAGAGAGAAGTTTGCAGATCTTGGAATGATACTCATTCTTTTAAATAGTAATAACATGTACATATTTAATAAAATTTGATATAATGGAGTCCTGGTGTTTGCATAATAAATGATTACTTCACAAACAAACTTCATGTGCATTCAGTGATGCAGCTACAGCTCACAGGTGGTACCTGAACAAAATCCACATTGGGTTCTAGGGCCTTACCCATCTGTTGCCGCTTTTTAATTTAGTTAGAAACACCACCAATGCTGCCAAACTCAGTAGCAAAGATAATAAGTGAGATCCATTACTGTGAAAGAGACCACAGTCCTGAAGTCAACGTTCAAATACATATATATATATACATACACATATAGACACAAAGTAAACCCTGACAGTTGAGCAATTTCTATTCACTTATACCAAGAATGGCATTTATAGCTCTATCCGGTTTGGAACATAACAAATAACCACGTTCTTCTGTGGTTTCACACATTTTCCTGCTCCTGCTTTCCCCTTGCTTGCTTACCTCCACAGTGATACCCTGACTTGGCTCATGAACCTTTCTGGGAAATGAGTTGTATTTAATCACGTCTTGGCAGAAATCTAGCACAAAAGGCTTTC
>WEIS01078582.1:778-17487 GCA_013389965.1 Todus mexicanus | reverse complement strand
CTCTAGTTGCAGATGTCCCTGCTCCCTGCAGGGAGGTTGGACTGGATGACCTTCAGAGGTCCCTTTCAACCCAAATGATTTTATGATTCTATGAGCTAATTTTTCACATAAGTAGCACTGGCCACAGAAGATTTGAAAGGAAATGATGGGGTTGTGGTAGACATCTGTTACCATATGATGAAGAGGAGGTAGTGGATATCGCTCTCTACAGACAGCTAGCAGAAATCTCCCACTCATGGGTACTCGTGCTCATTGAAGTTTTTAACCATCCAGACACCTGCTAGGAGGACAGTCTGGCATTATGTGTGCACTCTTGGTAGTTTCTAGACTGTTGGTAAAATTTTTGTAACGTAGATGCCAGGGAGCCTGCTCAGGGCTAACTCTTCATCTACTGCTCACAAGTAGAGAAGAACTGTGGCCAGTTTGGTCATAGATGGCAGCCTGGATTGCAGTGACCATAACATGATTGAGTTGTGGATCTGGAGGGAGGATGGGACTCTGAGCAGCAGAATTAGGATCCTGGACTTATGGACTGCTGACTCGCACTTATTCAGGAGATTGGTAGGTAGAGTTCCTTAGATAACCACCATGAAGAAGAAAGGTGCCCAGGAGAGCTTGAAGAATTTTAGAGAAAACCTAACGACAGCTCAGGAATGAACCATTCTACGGTGCAGGAAGGTTTGGTATTTCATCAGGAGGTCTGGTTGGCCAAGCAGGGAGCTTCTGCATAAACTAAAACACTGAAAGATGGCATACAAAAGTGGAAATAAAGACAGACAACAGAGGAGATGTGTAGAAGTGCTATTTGGTATGTAGGGAGAAAATCTCATGTATTAAACGTATTTCAAGCTGACTTTTCACATCATAACTCTTCTGTAATTGAGCATCATCAGCCTTCCTACCTTCTGGGTATGTTATTGGCCCAACGAAAAAAAAGCTTTTTGCTAAGAAAGGATTGTAAGCTTTCTGCATGACTGGGTGTCAGATAAGATTTCTCATTCGTGTTGTTGATCTTCTACTAATGCAGAAAAATGGAGGAGAAGGTTCACTCCTTAGAGGAAATACCAAGATTTTGTTTTGATGACATTGTGGACTTTAATCAGTGAAGAGAATCATTAGCCTACAGCAGACAGTTTAAAAATCAAGCATTAGCTTCAAAACAGTACTTAAAAAATAGAAGGTCTAGCAATAATGTTGAGTAGAAATTGAGTAATATTAAAATTTTATGTTTGAAGTTTCTTAGAGGGAAAGATTTATTTTCTTTTGCTCATAAAGAAGGGTGACTTAAATGAAGTGGATTTTATTGCTTAGATTGAAGGTGGGTTTTGTTGTGTAAACATCCAACTATTTCAGTCAGCAGCAGCTGTCAGTCTGCGGCATCCTTTCAGCAGCAGCTGGGCTCCACCTCATCTGGATATGAAGGCAATGGTGGTCATGGAGCAAACCTAGTGAGCGTGAGAATGGATTTTTGTCCCTCATACACACATCTGGGAGGCTGCTGGTACCAATGTAAAGTGCAGAGAAGGTTACAGTGTTACCCAGTGACTGTGCGTTATATCCGATCAATAAGAGCTGGTATGAAATGAGAAATATAAGTAAGTTGTGTAGATAGGGCTTCTATTTATTGATTGATTGATTGATTGTATTTTATTCTGAATAATATATGCCAAAAAATCGAGCAAAAAGAAAAACCGAATCCTGGAAAGTGTCATTTCTGTTTCTTCAAAGTAACTTGGCTCTTGGAGGATGAGGGCTGACACTCTTTTCTGTGCTCTTGCGGAAATAGATGTCAATTTAAAGCATGTGGGCTTGGTTTTTGGATTGTAGTTTGTTTGTTTTTCCCTCCTTCACATTAGAATAAAATTAAGACCTGGAAATACACATTTGAATATAATACAGTTTTTCAACTTTCCTCTAACAAGTGTGATCTTACCACACAGAAATTCATGTTAGCAGAGCTTGGCACCTTCACAGTTCTAATAAGCTGTTGCTGTTACTGATTTTTGAGACCAGATGGATGGTCTGTGCACAAGTGCACATGTGATATGCTGACTGTTGGAATGTGATAATATCACATGGATTCTGAACTAAAGAGGCCAAAAGACAATTTCAGCCACCTAAAAACTCAGTGTTCCTGAAGCGTCATTGTAATGTCATATAAACCCCCTGATAATATCAAGATTTACACATGAGATTGGAACTGTTTCTGTTGTGCACCTGAAAAAGTAAACGCACATATAGATCTGCGCAGGGCATTTTCCTTTACTGTAGGATTTCTTTATTTAAAAATATCCATTTCAAATGTATTAATTTCCTTATTTTTCTTAATGCATTTTTGCATGTGAAAAAATGGCGATTAGAAGAAATAAGACTTTTCTGCTTCTGAAGTTCTTAAATTGTAGTTGAGATGCAATCTGTTTATCTTCAGATATGATCAGTGTTGCTGTAGATAATTTAAACAGCAGTAGCTTTTTCTTCTCAACATACAGGAAAAATAGTAGGATTTAGGAAATAGTCTCTTTTTGGGAGGGGAAGAGGAAAAGAAGGATAGTTGGTGCGATACTAGCCTTTAAACAGAGGACTGGTCAAAGGTAAAAGTGCAAAATAAAGATGCATCTTCAAGTCTTCTTACTGAGATTGTAGCATAAAAGCATCCATGGTGGGTCAGAACAAAGGTCCATCAAGAACAATGAGTAGGAGATACTGGGGGAGAAGAAAAGCCCAGAGTGTTTATGCAGGGGTGCCCTGTCAAGAGTACTCTCCCAGCCTCCAGCTGCCTGCTCCGCAGCTCAGGGATTTAGAGCTGGGGTGATGCCTTTCTGTGCAGTAGCCCTCAGTGCACTGAGTGGAAGAAATAGGCCTGCTCACCTGGAGAGCCCCTATCAGTTATCGTAACAAGCAGATGTAGGCATTGATACTGTTTTCTGTCTAAAACGTAGCTCTGAAGGCGAGAGCATATCCAGCTCCGCGTGTTGCAGTTACTGGCTCGCTATACGGGCAGATGTGAATTGCTGGTTTGCCAGAGGTGCAGTTCACAGCTGTCCGTTCCAGATGCAGATGGAAGAGCTCCTTGCATGTACAGAGACTGTTTTCATATCTCCTTGTTTCAGAGTCTCTTCAGGGTCCCGTTGCTGGGTCCCGATCTTTATGTGCTGCTAATTCCTGACTTAGATTGTATGGACTCTTAAATGACCTGCTTTGGCTGTCCATCCCTTTCCTTTTGGATTCTGGCTTATTTGACACTTTTGTCCACTATGGTCTCGTAGTGGCTTGTGAGATGGGTTAGAATATATGTTTGCTGTTCCATAATTTGCAGTGCAGTCAAATAATTTGGGATACATGTTCTCAAATTACGAGTCTTGCTGATTTAACACCATCATTTTACCAAGCAGGCTGTTGTCTGTCCCTTGCCAGCTGGTGAAACATTGGAAAGAACCTGTCCGGGATAACATCTCTGTTCAAAGACTTTGGAAATGCAGTGGAAATGGAGTAACCACACATGAGATTTTAAACAAGTACAGAAGAAATAAATGAGACAAGAAAACGTAGCCCAGGTGGAAGTGTGTGATAAGATTAGTGGACTAATCCCTCCTGTGCTCATTTAGCCAGCAAAATGGACTCTGCTGTCATGGCCTATTGTTGCTTAAAGTTCTATTAAACACTGATAATATTTTTGCTTTTTGGACAGATGCAAGCTGGAGGCAACATTTGTCTCCAGGCAGCAACAAACATGTTAAAAACTGAATGCCCTGACTGTATGCTAGGGGACTTGTGCGCTCAGCTCTCTCTGCATCTTGTGTGTGGTTCTCTCCAACTCTGTTTTTCATGAAAATCTATTGATAGCTGGAATATTTGTTGAATTTTTGGGCGTAAATAGATGTGTTGATCAAGGGTTGTCACGTTATGGACTGACAGAAATACCACCGCAGAAGAGATGCATTTTCCATTTTTCACTCAGACCAAACTCAGTAGTGTTTGGAGGGTTATTTTAAGGAGTATAGGAAATCAATTAAGGCGTTTCAGTACTGTGCCAATAAAGTACGTCATTAAAATTCTCTCGACTAGATTATATCATCATTCCAATGTATTGAACAAGTCTGACACCTTTTTGATTTGGCATCTTGTCCCTACTGTGTTTTGCAAGACTGTGTATGCTTGAAAGAGTATTTACAACTTGAGCTGAAGTGGTTTGAGCTGGGAGCTAATTAGTCATGTACTTTTGTCTCGTTGAATGTTGGCTGGGGAATGGTGAGAAAATAAACTGGCACTAATTTCCTAAGGATATATCAGGCAACCTGCTCTTTTTAGAATGTTAAAATTCTTCCTAGCCAAGCTAATGAGACTTTTGCAGGAAACAGTGGTTTCCTAGGACGTTTTCATCAGCTTGGAGGCATTTTTGTCAATCCTGTAGCTGTTCCCCAGTGAAAAAGAGTGATTGTAGCTGCAGCACAAGAAAAGGAAAGGGAGATGATGCTTAGGCAGTAAAATAGGTTTTCTTACTTTAAAACTTAGAGAAGCGAGCAAAACCCCAGGAGACTCAAAGCCCAGATTTTACTCCCTGTAGAGGTTGTGTCCATTGTCCAGTGGCGCTCTAATTTAAGATATATGCCAGTTTCAAGAATGGGGACCAGGCCCCTAAGTGATTGTGGGACTTCTTTTGGAAAGAGTTTGAATGCTTCAAGCTAAAGAGGGCACAGTACTTTTGGGTGCATTTGAACTGCAAATTTCAGCGTGAGCCAGGAAATGAGCTAAAGCCTTAGGCTGCTGCCTAATCGTTAGCTTAACCCCAGCTCTGTTTGGGAACATTCCACTTGGCTCCTGCACAGATCTGCCAGAGAAGAGTGCTTAGCTCTAGCAGGGAGGGTGGGAACTGCCTGGTGCTCCTTGTCCCTAGGACCAGGGTCGAACCCTTGGCCACCTTTTATTTGGCAGTACTGCTGTTGCCTAGGTCTCCCGCTATCTGGCAAGCCACTGAAGCACGGTGTTGTGTAAAATGCGGGAGCAACCACCAGCTTACCACCTTCTGCTACTATTTTAAGGAAAAGATGGGAGGCTGATTATTTGGGGTTTAGAAGCAACATAAAGACCCACATATAGGCGTGTATGTCAGGCTGTGAATCTTGATCTCAGCATCATTGTTAAGCCCTTAAATTTGAGAAGAAATCAGCTGTATTCCTTCCTTTGCTATTTTGTGTTCATTGCTGTAGATGATTGTCCTCTGGCTGCTATAAATCTAATCTTAAATGTGTAACCTTTCCCATGGATTGTGTGAGTCATGTCAGAACCTGGGGATTCTCAGTTCTGTGATTTGAGCAGTAATATTTGCGTATGCTGGAAGAAAACTGCGTTTGAGTGCAAAACTAGAGCCACTGCTGACTGAAAGGAAAGCTGCTGTATGTATGGGAGGAGTTTTAGTTACCCCTGTTAGTTTGAACAAGCTTCCTCTTTAGCATCTCCCTCTCTGGTCCCAGCATTGGTTTTCTGAACGCTGACTCCTTACGCAGCGCTGGAGATAGGCAACCATAGACTGGGTTCTCACAGATGGAATAGGTGCAGATCTGCAAAAGGATTTTTAGAGTTGGATCTTGTTTGTTGGCTACGTACTTTCTACATCTCATTTCTGAGAAAAGCACAAGAAACAGTTCCGAAACTTGGCCTCGGTTCATGGAAAGGTGGTGTAAACAGAGTGCTGTGGCAAAACTGCAGCCCTGTGCAGCACCCCAACGTCAGTAATCCTCTCCATCCTCACACAGACACCGCAGTGCCTGTTGGGCAGCAAAGGTGGTGTAATCTTCAGCAAAATGCAAAATGCAAAATGCAAAAAAAAGTCATTTTGCTAGAGTTATCTTGGTTTTGTGGTCTTAATACTCGTAAACTCATTTGCATGGCCTCTTGAAAATAATAAGCTTTGAGTTTGTTACCAATCTGCAGCTCATTTTTCTTGGCTTCACAGGTTCTGGGTGTTGTGCTGTTTTTCTGTGTGACCGCCGCCGTCTTGGTGCTCACCCATTTCCTGGCTGCAAACTAGATTTCACTGCTGATTTCCATGAGAAAGTACCCAGGGCATGTCCTGCAATTTAATTCAAGCCTGTGCTTGCAGGAAGATCAGACAGGCAGGTCCTGGTGAGAGACTAGTCAATAAAATGGCCAGGTGCTTTAGTTTTGGTGAAATCCAGAGCAAGAAATGCTCGAGACATCTCAAACCTTGGAAAGGTGCCAGGTTCTGCAGCTGTATAGTCAGAGAGTGCAGGAAGATGCTCCAGCAGATACTGTTTCAGACTGCTTTGAAAACTCAGGAAAATCATCATCCCTACAAGTGTTTCTCACTGCTGGTTCTGCAGACAAACAAGCTGAAGATTTAATTTCAGCAGTAGTGGTAACTAGAATGAGTTTCGACAGCAAGTTTGAATGCCATAGCTCTCAACAAACTTAAGTTATGGTTGTAACAACAGCAGAAAAAAGTTGAGGATCATTAATTAAATGTAAATTGTCCTGGTACCAATCTATTAAAAAGCAGCGGAACCTAATTAGGAAAGTAGTAGTTCTCATCCACTGCTTTGTGAGCACAGTCAGCCTTACCACAGCAGGCCTGTGATTGAAAAGTTAATATGAGGACATTAAACACTTAAAAATTATCTGGGAACTGAAAGATTTCTTTTCTTTTTTAGGTGATACTGTCACTATTGGAGATGTATCTTTTAAGCTCAAAACACCGAAGAACCCAGAACTCGTTCCACAGAACTACAGTAAGAATCTGCTTTCCTTTTGAATGAGTTTCAAGGCTTTATAAAAAAACTTTAACTCACCCCACTGACTTTACTGAAATTATCTAAGAAATATGTTCTGGAAAAGTATGCAATTTGAGGAAGGCTGTCTCTGCTGAGTTCTTTATCTTTAGTTCAGCTGGCTCATATAGGAATCGTTTAATTTGGAATGTAACTTGTAATGCTGGTCAGTTGTGACAGTTTGAAATTATCATTCACTTGCAATATGATTCTATGTCCTAGGACTTTTCTGCTGTATGGCAGATGTATGGTGGTTTGTACTGTGAAATAATATTCCCAGATTGTCATGTTGTTGTCGGCAAACATAGAGATACAGCTCTGTGCCTGGCAAGATCATGGAGCAGATCCTCCTGGAAACTATGCTAAGGCCCACAGAGAATAAGGAGGTGATTGTTGACAGCCAACATGGCTTCACTAAAGGCAAATCATGCCTTTGGTGGCCTTGTGTGACAGGGTTACAGTGTTGGTGGATAAAGGGAGAGCACCTATCATTGTCTACCTGAACCTGTGCAAAGCATTTGGCACTGCCCTGCACAACATCCCCTGTCTCTAAATTGGAGAGACATGGATTTGATGGAAAGACCACTTGGTGGATAAGGAATTGGCTGGATGGTCGTATTTAAAAGAGCTGCAGTCAACAGTAACACTTACTAGCACATACGAGGTGTATTATTAGTTATTTCTCCCTTTTTTTAAATAATCATGACTGAAAGGAGCCTGTGCCATGCTGGGGATACTGGTATTTATCAATATTGATGTGCTTACAGTAGGATTGCTTCAGGTACAGAATTTTGTATAAACCTAAATATTAAATTAGGTAAGTAAGGAGGAATGCTCGTGTATTTAATTGCAGAAAATTGGTTTCAAACACTTGAGTACCATTTCTTTGCATCTTTAAATTTAGGATTTTTTTTCCCCTTAGAGCTTAAGTGCTATGCTTATGTTACTATGGAGAATAAAGTTATATTTCTTTAGTGAAATTAAGTAGATTGTATTGGCTTCATGTCAATTATCTCCTCTTTGTGAGGCATTTAGAGAGTATGTACATTACTTAATGCATTTTTTCTTGTTTTAAGAGTACTTTTTATTTTGCTGTGTGAGTGATTGCTGTAGATACAACATGTTTTGATGTGAAATAGATGAATGTAATTGCATATTTATACTAATCTATAAATGGAAATGTTACGTATTTTGAAATTTCATTATAGTAACTAATATTACATTTATAATGACAAAGGTACTTAGCTTATTTCTTTTAAACTAAGATATGAAATAATTTGGTCATCCACTTAACTGGGAAATACCCCTGAAGAGGTCTCAGGTATTTTGTTGTTTGCAGTAGAGTAAGAACTAAGAGAAGGGAATTCAAACAGTTACAGTTCATTTACTAGTACTGTGTATGATATTGTTTTCTAGCTCATAATTTATGTAAAATCGACTGTTTCTGCTTTTATTACTCTGCCAGATAAAAGCCATGTTAAGATGCACTGATGTTGAAAGTGCTTATCTATAATTTACAGTAAGTTTTAAGGATGTTCCACCTTACTCTAAACTTATCATTATTATTCTAAGCTTAAAAGTAGCCTTAAAAATCTGAAAAAAAATGTTACACCATACAGAATATAAATGTATTAAGTACTTACAAGACATTACATTTGTATTTTGTTCACATAATCATTACCAAAATATTTCATTCTTTATATTACCAAATTAAACTGATTTTTAATTCCTTTGCTGAACCTGGTTACATTTTTCAGAAATGGACAAGGCTGATACTGCTGGGTACCTTATGTTTTCATGTCTTTGCTTTTCAGGCTTTACTCTAGGTACCTAGCATATTCTGTATGGAGTGCACCATTCTATGTGTTAATGTAAAATACTAATTTGTTTTGCTGTTGTTAGCAAATGACTTTTTCTTGGAAGATGATAATTAAAGGTACATAGAATCTGAATTGTTCTTATTTTTCTTTTCATAAGTGACAAGTAAAAATGAGTCATCCACAAGGGAATTTTGTTAATGGGATTTCTGTCATAACTATGTCTGGCACATTCTAAAAAGAGGGCACTTATATTTGCACTGCTTGTTCTTTTACCAGTAAAAATAATACCTATATTTTTAAAATCTCATCATGCCTGAAAAGCATAATTGTTTAATTATACTTTTGAGAAACTTTGTATGGCTTTCTTTGATAGTTTAGATCTAAAATTGAATTGTGAGAACGCATATTAATTTCTTTTTGGCATTGAGTTCATGTTGGAGCACTACTTTTGTTAATTGTTTCTGGAAATTTTATGAAAATGACAGTGTACCTAATATTTCATGTATTTAATAATCTTGACAAAATTCCTAACATAGCTCTTCCAGGACACTTTGTTCAATGATGGCAAATCCTCGTTAAGGCAGCACGAAGGATGTTCTCTTGCAACACCACATCAGCTCTACTGCTCTTTGAAGGTGCAAGTGAATTTGGGATTTTGGCTGTAGTCATGTTCTGTGCAACTGCGTTGAGTTGCGGAAGATGAATTTCAAACAGCGTGTGTGGCTCTGTGCCAGGTGTCCTGAGCCTGAGCACCCTCCCCACTGTGTTATCAGAAGTGACTTGCATGTATACAAGGGGTCGAAGCGATAAGTCCTGTTAGTTTTGTCAGTTGAGATATATGGAAGACTACTGATCATGAGGAATTTAGACAGACACTTAGTGCTGACAGTGATGAAATATATATATAAAAAAGTAGCACTAAATGGATTTCCGTGCTTGAAAGGGAATTGATTTAGTGTTAAGGAAATTTGGGTTATTTCTCTATAGTAGGCTTAGTGGTGCCAGCAGTTCCTGTTATTTATTCTTCACCTGAAAAGTCAGAGTTATCTTAACAGTAAGACACTCTATGTCCTTTTCCCAGAATGATATGGACCATGTGTTGAAGCAGGGACAGGAGCATGGGTTCAGTTATCGCTTAAAGTGGGTTCAGCTTTATGCTGGAACATATGTTCACTCTTCCTTCTGTTAGCTTTAAATCTTAGCTTTAAATGTTGTCGGAACGCAACACATTACAGAGACAGGTTGTGTTGCAGGATGACTGTAATTTTGTGCTAATAAAGAGTTCTGTCTTCTTTACTAGCCTGAGGAAAGATGTCTGTTGTCAGAAACAGTGATTATTTCAGCAGTTTGAGTTTTGATGTTTATTTGCAACTGAACTGCTTCTTGGCTGTTACCACCTAATACAGAATCTGAAGTAATTGTTGATAGAGCTCTGAGCATTTGACACCATTATTTGCATTTTGTCTATACTGAAAGTGAGGAACAGGGAGATGTGGGGACGTNTCTGGGTGGAGCTCAGGGAGTTGTGTGCACTGTTCCTTGTGCCTCCAAGCTGGGTCAGCTGAATCTGAACCGTTTCTGAGACGTGTTTGTCCTCCTTGTTCCTAAAATGTGCTGGTGACGTAAATTCCAGAACTCTCTGCACACTTTGCTCCAGTAATTAACGATTCTTCTGTGAAAAAAGCTCTTGCCGATGCCTCGTTTAGATATTTTTGGACATACTTTTAGTTCCCTGGGGCTTGCTCTATCCAAAATAACCAGGATGTACAGATAACTTTTTTTTTCCTTCTCTGTGATTCTGTCTCGTGTTGGAAAACAGTTGTTAGGATTTTCAGTCATGTATTTTCTAGACTGAATTCCAGTTCCTTTCGATAGTTCTTCTTGCTCTTTTCTAGAATCTCTCAACTTTTCTGTGCTGTACTGAGCTGTTGCACTCAAAACCAGACACAATATGTCCCTCCAGTTGGAGTCTGAGTGACACATAACTGCTCTGGCTATGTATTTCCTTAGGAGTTGTACATCCAGCTAAGAATAATTTCATTTATTCCATGTTTATATGTCACTAGGAGAAGTTTAGTCTTCCGAATCCCGTTCAGGATTCTTTCCAGAAAGCCATTTGGTTTTACAGGATCCTCTATATTCTCTTTTCATTTACACTTGCATGGAGAAATATGGTATCTTACCTATGTAGATCTTACACCTTTCTGTGAAGCAATCGACTCACAGGAATTAATGATAAATGAGTTTACAGGCTTATGCAAGAAGTAACTTTCCCCTTTCTAAGCCCCTGCACAGATTTGCAACTTATTTCCTTACCACCGCAAGAACAAAAATTATTGGAATGAAGACTCTTTCCACAAAAAAATTATGAGGAAAAATAGTATTCCAGTGAAAACTGTCTGTGATGTAGCCACGTTACGAGACCTTGAAAACTCTTTGGGTTGGGCTCTGTGCATCAGCGAAATTGGAAGAGCAGCAGTGTTTTACTTGCACAGTGCTAAGTGAAAGCAGCTGAGATCAGGCCACATGAGAGTGGTTCCCTCTTCACCTTGGCCATGCTGCCTCCTGCACTGTGTCCTCAACTCACTCTCTTACTTCACTGTCCCCCAACCTGAACAGCTATGAAGCAAGTCTTAGAGAGCTTAGGATTTTTTAAACATTTTCCCTGTTTGAAGTGTTTTTAGTCAAAGACCTCCCTTCTTGTCCCATTCTTCCTCAACTGTATTTTACAGCAGCTGCTCCCATGCTGGACGTAGCGTAAACTGCTGTGGAAAGCTAAAGGACCCACAGTAACTAGATGAGAGGAAGATCTTGTTCCCCTCGTGAATTTTTGCTTCCCGTGGTAAAAGGAGCCATTCTCAGGCTCTGAACATGTACTGTAGCAAATGTTCAGGGTATGCAGAGGTCTTTTTTTTATTCTGTTAGAAAATGTATGTATTGATGTCTTCTAAGTGCCTGTTGGTTATTATGCGATTGACCAAATTAGAGTCATACAGGGACAAGAGCTCTAATATATTTTGTACCACATCTGGCAGAGATATTTTTGGGAATCAGTTCATTTAACTGTCTGGCTCTGAACAGTGATAAGAGGTAGATGTCTCCTTCATTTATGGGATTTCTTCTGTAGGTAGGATGGAAGGACTTGCCAGCAGATACTGTCTGCTATCTCTAGTGAATCTTATGGTTTCAGTGAGCGTAGCGTGTGCCAAGAATTCAAGTATGAGTGAACTGGAAAAAATCTGAGGCCTTGGTTTTATCAAAAGCTGATTTGTGGATCAAACAAGAGCAGCAGCTGCATTTGCTCCAAAATCTGTCTATGGTATTTTCTTCTTTTCTTATTTGAGGATTTCTCCATTCAGCTTCAGCTGCTCACTTTACAAAATATTTGCACAGATCCTGCTAGGTGTTGCCCTACTTACACAGATTACAAAGCAATAGAACACAATTTCTTTCGCTGGCCATCCTTGATGCAGAGGAATAGCAAATCGTAGCACCGACTGACTCTCCTGCATGTGCCAGATGGTGTCTTTGAGAATACATTGTAGAGGCTTCCTACGCACCAGCCTGCAGATTAAGAATATAGGGCCAGCTACTCAACTACTGCAAATCAGCGGCGTGCCAATAAACAGATTGTGCAAACTCAGTTCGCGTTAGATGCGATCTGACTCATGGCATAATTAATAAAATTTGCTGTAATATACATTCTGATGCTTTTTTTTTTTCCGAGCTAATTTGCCCCGTCTTCTAAATGTCAGAGATAATGATTATATGGAGCTCGTAGTACAGTGAATATACAGTGCTTGAACAGAGAGGAATTTTTTCAAGTCATGTTAAAGGGGATGTAAAGTTTTGCAATGCAGATACAATGGTACAAATAGTCAATATATATATATCATATACAAGATATATACATATGTACCATACACTGTGTACATGCATCTGAAGTGTTTTTTGAATACCATACTGTGCTTTGCAAACTACTCATGCAGCATACACTGCATGTGCAAAGAAAATTTTATATTCCTTTGATTTTAGAAGGACACAACTGAGAAGCTGAAGTAGGCTTAATATCTGGAGCAATGTACTGATATTACATGTTAGAATAGGAGGAACTGACAAGTGGAAACTGCTGTCATGACAGTTCACCTTCGGGAATTGTTGCTTTAAGTTGTTGGTGTTATTTGTAACAGGCTTCCTTGGAGGGAGTTTGCAGATGGACAGTGTGCTGACTGTGATTGAAAACATGCATTATAATTGATCTGTCTGCAATCCGTATGTGAGGAGAATGATAGAATCCTAGAATCGTAGAATTGTTGGGGTTGGAAAGGACCTCGAAGATCATCCAGTTCCAATTCCCCTGCCATGGGCAGGGACACCTCCCACTAGATCAGGTTGCTCAGAGCCCCATCCAACCTGGCCTGAAAGGCTTCCAGGGGTGGAGGTTCCACCACCTCCCTGGGCAACCTGTGCCAGTGTCTCACCACCCTCATGGGGAAGAACTTCTTCCTAGCATCTAATCTGAATCTACCCAGCTCTAGTTTTGCTCCATTCCCCCTAGTCCTACCCCTACCCAACATCCTAAAAATTATGTGAATGGTGAAGCCAATGAAACGATTTTCTAGGAAATGTATCAATAAGAAACTGTGTATTTTGTGTCCTTTTCTAAAAAAGGTAGGAAATTATAGGAGACTTTTAAAAGTTGCCTTTTTCATACTAATATTTCAGACTAAATTTGGATTGTTTAAACAAACTGACTAAGTGCTCTGAAGTTCTTTAAGCTTTGCAGGAGGATCATGTTTCTAAGATTTTAGATATTGTTTTTTAGTGCTGCACGCTCATGCTCTCTTTTACATGACAGTTCATCTTGCAGATGCTGCTGAACATTCTTAAATCCCATTTCTATTTATAGTAATGCTTCTAAGTCTGACTCAAGTTTTTTCTTGAGACTATCCTAAAAATAACAAAGATAGCTACACATGTTAATATGAATTGCACCAGAGGCATTTATAGTCATGCTGTGTCAAAGCTGGTTTTGCCATGCTTCTAATGCATGAATTTTGACATGAAAGAATTCAGTGTTTCAGCAAGTTTTCCAAGCTTATTTGTCCACTTCAAGTAACTTTTCTTTGAGAACAGCTGCTAAGAAATACACTAGAGGCACATTGGCAAGTTCATACAACAGGTAGAAGTAACAACAAATGTGCTTCTTAGTGACATCCATCTTGCAATTTTGCTCATACCTTTAATAAAATACTCTTTATTTGTGTGGTGCTTTTCAAATTACGATACCTGCCCAGCAGTAAAGTTTGAACGGAGCAGTTCTTTTGGTGTGATGTATTTGTCCCCTATTTACCAAAGAGTATGTGTAATAGGAATGTTCTTAATTCTCTTGTAAATCTTTTAGAAAGCAACATGTGATGGAATTAATTTGTATTGGGGCTCTTGTGTGTGGTATGCGTGACGTGCAATGCTTTTGGAAAACAGTATTGCAGTGAAGGAGAAAATATTCGTATATTCATATGATCTTACCATAGCATATATGAAAACTAACCTGGAGCATGCTAATGACAGTTGCTTAGAAAACAACAACAAAAAGCAATGCTGAAATGTTTGTTTACAATTGTTCTGATAATCCTGATGCATAGATTGCTCACCTACATATGTAGCTATTTCTCTCCATACTGGTGGTAAGGACGTAGATTTTTCTGGAAGTGGAAGATTTCCATTGATTTTCCTGAGTGCCAAACCAAAAAGTTCAGTTGATATTTTGGATAGTTTTCCTAAGCCCACCTTTATGCTTGAAAAATCTTCCTTGAATATCATACAGTCATTTAATACTGCTTCCATGATCTTACAAAAATAAATGTTAATTCTGGTATACAAGGATTCAACTGGGAACTGAAACCCCTCAGATCTGAGGGATTTTATTGCTTGTCATCCTTAATTCTGCCCTGCTCATACTGCCTCCCCTGGCTCAGGAGAGCTGATGTACAACTGAGGGTTGCTTTTAAAAATTTTGGCTTCTAACTGCAGCCAGTAAACACACTGAACAAAGGTAAATAACCAAATATTAATTTGAAGATTCCATCACCTCTTGCTTCTTTCTTATCACACTTGAGCATCTCAGACACCATCCTTGAAGCTTCAGCTTCAAACCCCATCATGGGTCTTGTCAGATTGTTCTGAAAGCAGCCATATACATACATGCATACATAAATCTCCCTCCTGGCTTGCTTGTGTTCTCCTCCCCCTCCTGCACTACTGCTTTTTGCCTGTGTCTGAGAAAGAACCAGGTTTTGCTGGGGGTTATGTGAAAGAGCGTTCTGGGGGCTAGAGTGATGTACAGGAGCAGAAATGGTGCCTTTCCCTCAGCGCGTCTTTTTGCATGAAGCTTTCCACTGCTACCAACAGTTGCATACATGTCGTAAAGGTTTTAGTTTAATTGCAATTATTAAATACTGCTTTTTATAATACTAAAGGTGTGGTATTCTTAATAGAAATAAGTGGATCTGCTTTCAGTTGTTTTTTATGGTGATTTTGGCAAGCGTGTGGTATCGATGTGTTGATATTACAAGGTTTACATTTCCTTGATAATTTAATTGTGTGTTTTATCGTGTCAAAATGTAAACAGTAATGCAGTTGTCTTTTAAGAAAATAACAAATTAAATATATCCCTGAGCATTAATCTTAGTCTGATGCAAGCACAGTATTTTATTTTTTTCATGATTCACAGTACCATTGTATAGGCTGGATAAGTCTTTTACAAATTATTAATAACTTTATTATATTAACTGATGCTGAGAAGGATAATAAATTAGATAATAAGAACCAATCACTGCATTGATCAGTTTGATGTGAAATGAGAATCAATTTTTTTGTTGTTTTTTATTGAAGGTGGCTTTTTTTGAGGAGTAACTCGGTCAGGGAGAAAACAATAGGTAAAATAGGTGTATAAACTTACATGCAAATTAAGTAGTCTAATATAAACGGTGTGTGGAATTCCCTGCTTTTCAGCTATCCAGATTTATGGCAGCATATCTTTGTGTCTTTGTTTTACTTTTGGAGAAAAGAATAAAAAATACGTGAATGGCCAGGTATCTAACACTTCTCAAAATTAAATAATGTACTTTTACCTTTGTGTTTCCAAGTGACAGATTCTTTGGCCCAGTCTGTAGTCCACCATTTAAGATGGATAATGCAGAAAGATCTTCTTGGCCAAGATGTCTTTCTTATTGGTCCACCTGGGCCTCTCCGGCGATCTATTGCCATGCAGTATCTGGTAAGTAGGTTGATTTAAATTCTTAGAGACATAGTCATGGATGTCAGTTAGTCATTCCCCTAGCAGCCAAATGGGAAAAGGTAGTCCTAGAAAATCGTACAGCAAGCTACTTAGGAGGTAAATAAGTTTTTCCATAAATGTGATTTCCAAAGTTCAGGTTTTATTATAGATGAATAGAAAGCACAGACATTTTAATACTTGTTTTTCTGCTTAAACTCCAGGGGGGAGAAAAAGAGTTGGAAAACTGTGTTACCATATGCTATCACAAATGGAGAAACAGTTTGTTCTAGGCATTATGTATGTTAGAGGATTAAGATATCTGCCTACTGTTACAGACAGCAAATAGTTTTTGCTTCGTTATGTAAAAAGAGAAATGAAGAAAAGGCTTTGGGAGTGGAGTGTTCTGGGTAGCATTTGGGAACAGTTATCATGATTAGGAAGAGTAGACGTGTGTCATGTCCTCTCTTGGAATGTGGGAAGGACTTGCCTACATCCATCTGCATGATCCATTGTAGCACCATGTGCAAAATTTCATGTTTAAATCATCTTTGTCCTTAAATGATCAGGAAGAGAGGGTTGTCTGCCCCAAAAGTTAGCACGGTTAGGATTTTGTCTGCCGTGAACTTTGTCTAGAAACTGTTTAGGCAGAAGGATCACAAATGGAGGTGTATAAACAGTTGTCATAAAGATCAGCCATTCTTTTATAAATCAAAAGAGGTTGATTCAAAGACTAGGTCTCAGAGGTCAATTATACAGGAGAAAGCTGCAAGATGCTTTTGAACTTTGGAAATGAGAGCAAAGATTTCTTAATTCAGCAAACCAGAT
>WEIS01078580.1:0-24916 GCA_013389965.1 Todus mexicanus | reverse complement strand
TTCAGATGAAGTTGTATCTAGCTGTAGTTGTTTCATGAGTGTTTCCAGGTTGTCACTGTTACGTTTAGAAAAATCTTACACTAGATATCAAAAGCTAAAGCTACTGCCTCTGTTTCTCCTGTAACAAAGCACCTTTTTTTCTGCTTAGAAGGGAGTCAGACGAGTTTACCAAGAACAAATTGCATCAACATGGGCTGCTACTAATCTCAGTTTACCAGTGCTGTCCAAAGAGATAAATTCTTCCAGGTTAAACGAGTAAGTGGTATTCTAGGATTTTTCCCCCTTTTGAAAGAATGATGTTACACTATCTTTTCCCTGCACCATACCGGACCAACATAGTGTCTCAAAAGTAACTGTTAACACTCTGATTTAACAGCAAAGAATAAAAGCACTAACTCTGAAAATAATTTTGTTGCAACAGTAGTAAACCACAATAGAAGTTCCTTGGTTTCACTTGCTCTCACTTTGATCCCTACACGCCCCTCTCAACACAAGAGCAGTAAGAAGATGCTATGCCTGTGAATTGACAAAACAGTTTAATGACCTCACCTAAAATGAAGAGCAGTAACTACATATCTTATTTTTACACATTTCTAAGTATAAGAACACTTCAACTGAATTCAGAAGGGTGGTTCCTAGTACATGATCAGCTTAGGATAGCTGCTGTCCCAGCAAAGAACCAAAAACCCCAAAACAACAAAAAAACAAACTCTACAGAACCAAAACTCAAACAACTAAAACATAAGCAGCCATGAAATCATCTACAGGCCAAACAGTTCAATTCAATACTAATATAATTTAGATTGCAAACCAGTGCCATCTGTCAGGACTCCAGACTGCAAATATAATGTTGCAAACACAATGAAGATCAACTATTCTTCCTCCTAACTGCTCACAGCTGAGGTCATGGTAAGGGACAAACAGAGAGAAGGTTGTGAAAATAAGGTAAATGTGGAAAAACTCTTTCCCAAGTGTCTAATAAAGGCGTGAGTCTACAGAATGCCAGGTGCTGCTAAGAAAGCAGAAAATGTATAATAGCTGCTATTAAACTCTGTCAGTTGAAAAGCACATGCAAAGTTTATGCAGACATCCTGTCATTCCACGTTGCAACTTCCAGGCTCTGTTTTGATTCAGTCTATACTTTCTTCAGGCTGAAACTTTGAAACACATTTCAGTTATAACAAAAGGCACCAACCTTTCCTGACAGGCAGTCAACAGCAAACTGCCCAACAGACAAATAATGTACTCATGATCATTTCACCAATTTAGTTTTTGCTAGTTTCTTCTTAAATCATCAATCTGTAAGTAACAATTTTGTCTTATGGGACAAATGGGAGCATTTCCAGCTTTTTCAGACTAGAAAAAGTAACTTACTAGAAAAAGTAAGCTTGAGTGAACACAAAGGAAAAAAGGCAAAATTGAAGCCCTGTAATTCAGTGAGAAATCTCTAACTCATTTCAGAGCGAGGGTCTATGTTTTATTATAAAACTGAATTATGCACTAGAGCTGTGATAGGTCAGATGTGGACTAAATCTTGCATAGATAGGAAGCCTAAATTCCCCAAAGACATGTGAAGGAAGACAGCATGCTATGTGAATTCAACTGTATTTCAACTGGGTTTTTTTTCCTTATTTTGTAACCAAGGAATATATTACTCAGAGACTATGGTGACTTCAAAACATTCACCATTGCTTTATTCAAGACAATATAAGGAAAAAAAAACTGACAACAAATCAATCCTGAAGCAGCACTCACAGGTGGCTTTGGAAGGCAGTTAACTTCTCCTAATTCAAGCCGGACACAATGCCTGCACCTCTGAATTCACCCTGCTTTTCCTTGGGTCATCAGGACTACAGTTGCCTGAAGACTATGCATGTTGACCGCATCATTGTGAAACACCTTAGGGGTTCAGGGCTCACTGTCATTTGTGGATGAAACACAAGGCTGCAGGTCTCGTATCCTGCTTTTCGGTAGCCCTGGGACACTTCACAGCACAAAGGTTTGCTCTAAAGATTGTGGAGGAGCGTGAGCAAAATTTCTGCTGTCCTGTTCTCATGTAACACTGGTTACAGTTTATGTTACACAGGCTGCGTGAGCCTCAGGATTGTAACAGGTGATTATTGATAGATAAACTCATTCTCACACAGTTCAATAGTACTGAAGAACTGAGCCTTTTCTGTGTTTGTTGTTCATAGTCAGCCTTTACCTACATTCAGATGAAACTGATGAGCACAAAATGAGAAGGTGCTCTCTCTTCCTGAGCACAGTTTGTGCCCAGAGAGGAAAGAATCACCGCACAGACTTCGAGGATTCATCTCCAGGGACAAGAAGGGCATTTTTTGCCTTTAATATTTCCCTAATAATATGGAATTTAAGACTTCGTTCTCTCAAATGCAGATTTCTCCATCCATTCCTCCTTAAAGCAGAGAAGCAGAATACTGTTAAGCATACCCTGAAAATACCACAGTGAAAATTTCAGGAATATAAAGCAAATAATCATAGCATCACTACAGAGCTAGTATCTGTGATATTCAGCAAAAGAGTAGCTATTAAAAACCATACATGCAGTAAGATCCAGTAAAGACTGAGAATATAAAGTACACATCTGATTTTAAGAATCACAAGTAGAGTCTCCTCCAGCATAAGCTAGCAGAGCTCAGTTAGCATCCAAGCTACTCCACATTTCAACTGAAAAGTAATGCAATGTAATGGCATAATACAAATACAGAAAATAACAGCATTAGTGATGCACACTTTGACAAGGCTTACCCTTTCTACTCCCTTAGATTCACATCTCACCTTCTCTAGGCACTCTCTAAAGATAAGCATAAAAATATGTCACCTTCCTCATCCCAACTCTGCAGCTTGAAAAAGAAAAAATTTGAAAGGTTTGCAGTACAACTTGCATAAAGCTTCTTATGTTTCACTGCATGATGCAGACTTGTCAGATGTGAAGGACCAGTGCCACCATCTGGTGCCTTCTAAGTCTTTCTTTCTAGTCAGAAAGGAATTCATAGTTTGTCTAATTCAATATATCAGAAACGGGAAGAGAAAGATAAACAGTTCTGAAAAATAGAGCAGAAAGCTTAGAAAACCCTTCAATGCAGCTGTTGCAAAAGGAGTTCAACACATTTGAAGGAGCAAAACACAATCCCCCTCAGCTTCCAGTGTTTAAGAAGGTAAAACAAGCAAGCAAGCAAGATCTTGTCAAAGAAAAAAGCATACGCTTTCGGAAAAAAAAACAAAACAAAACAAACACACAGCCCACAATTCAAATCATATATGTAAACTCAGCCTTCAAAAATTATGAACTTTTAAAAATATTTTTCCAAGTGCTGCTCACAAGGAAGTCGGGAATCATCTAAGTAGAGCATCAACTACTTCTATGAGCTTCACACAGAAAATAACAAAAATCACAATTCAAAATTCATTTTTCCTCATTTATTACTCTAAGAAAAAAAGTCAGCTTCTGGTACAACTCAATTTAAGAATTATTCCTAAGAAACAGATAAACATCTTGACTTTTCAAAGTATTTGTATGTCTTCTCATTGATTTTACATTGTATTTGGGGATATTTGGGAACCTTCTGGAACAAATCTACCTGCACCGTTCTTGAGGTCAGGGAAAATGGCAGCAACATTCATTAGTATTTCCTCCCTCACTTCTTCAAGTGGATTCTTAAAATGGGAGCTACTTCATTTCTGCAGTTTTATGGGGGTCAGGTTGGCATTCTTAATCACACTGGCAGGGAGAGTACATTGCAGCTCTGCTCGTGGTGCATAACGGCACTGGAAGAAAAATCCTCCTGGTGCATCTCTGTGAGGGAGCTCTGTTGATACAAACACACTAAGAAAGCCTCTGTGACCTACCCATGCACAAGCGTAAGGAGTAGTTTGTGACAAATAGGAGATCAAAATGTAAAAAGTGAGAGGCAAGCAAGCAGCACCACAGCACTGACCTGTGTGCAGTGTGGCCAAAGCAGGGCCTGGGCATGAAATGTCTGGAAAGCAAGGGAAGGGCTAAGGGAGCGCCTGCAGGACTTGGTCCTGGCCTCTGCTTGATCACAGTCTGACATCGTGCTCCAAAACTCATTACTTTTTATTAAAGTGCTGGTCTGGCTTATGCCACATGGACATAACAAAATCCCACCAATAAAACCAAAGGCAAACAGTGAAGCTCTCCATGAAGGGAGAGCTCGGTGTAGTCCTTGCTCTGGTTCAGGCACAATACAGTCACGCTGCAGCAGCAGCACACATGGCCTCATGAACCCTGTCACAGAGCCACACCAGGGTATTTCAGACTCCTTCCACTCTGCTCCCAGCCTGGCTGGCTCCACTGCCCACAGCAGACCAACCCCCAAGACACACCTCTTGAAATTACACAAAGATGTTCCAATTCCTTCTTACACAGATCCCCCATTGCCATGTGCAACACATCCTTGCCCTCCTCGGCTGTAAGTGGCTGACCCTGCCGAAGTGGCTATTAAGGATACAGCAAGTAGCTCAGCTTTTGCTCAGTTAACAACAGAAAAATAGGATTTTTTTTTCCTTTGCAAGCGGTTAACAGAAATTATGAACCTGAATATCAGATACTGATGACAAAGCAGGTGAGCCAAAACTGAGAAGATGCTTATGGCAAAGCCAATTGTATTTGACACTGGTTAGCATGGAACATTAGGCACCTGAACATTCAAAGCATAGACAAATTCACTTTTCCATCTCCCCTTGAAGCGATAAGGGCTGAAGTTGCAGCCTTCAGAGCCCTCAGCATCACAGATACCTCTTCCTATATAAAAATGTGTACAGCTTCCAGAGATGCACCCCCTATCCAATTAACCAACAGTTTGTTTGCAAAGTCATTCATCCACAGGACCTCCTTACAGTTTGGGTTTTTGTCATTCTAACTTGACTCTTCAAATTCCCTCCTAGAGGCAGCCTAAAACATTCCATCACAAAGCACTAAGGATATATTACTGGGTGGACATTGCCAATACAGCTTTGCTCTAATTGCTCATAATAACAGCAAAATATTTCCAATTTTCATAACTCAGTAAATTACTAATTTAGGTGCAAATTAGTCTGAAGATTATGATTCACACCACAACCTGCATGCTGCAGCACTTAATCACTCCTCGAAAGTCAAGGCACTCATCCCATGAAGCTTACAAGAGCAAAATCTAAACTCCAACAAGTTTATAGCTAAATAGCACAATTAATCAGTATTCTTATCAGAACAGTTTGATCCGTCTTTGTCATCTCTGCCTAGCAGTGTCATCTAATTGCTTTCCACTGCTAGCTTCTCATTGGGCTAGCTTCATTAAAGGAATGGCTTATGTGAGCAGCTTTCTAAAAGATTAATTTTTACAAAGTCTAAAGTTGGACAATAATAAATGAAGATTCACATACATCATGCATGCTGTAATTGCTGTATCAGAGTAACAATCTATAATTTTAATCCAGGGGAATACACTATTTATTAACATGCAGATTTGAAAGGTAGAGGTAAGCAGTATTTATTCACATCATCTGTTAGTAGGTATGGGTATTCTCAAATGCCAATCTGAACTAGTGCTAAAGTCAGTAGAAATCTTCAGCATCTATCAAAGTTCGATCTGAAGACTAATGCAGTAACCTGTGGATATTTTCCCTCTCAAAGCCATGTAAAGGCTTTGTTGTATGGTAGCTGGGAGGAAAATTTGTTGTGTAAGACAGGAGCAAAAGGCAAACAATTCTAAATCCCCACTACAGTATATATATTATAAAAATATGCTTGTTTGTTATTTCCCCCCAAAACAGAAAATATTATCATCTTTTTATTTATGCAGACATTGAGGTTTTTTGGGGTTTGGAGGCAGGGTTAGACAAGTGATAGGTCCGTTATAGACCTATATTATGATGTTCATCATGATATAAGAAAGATTTTTTTTTTTACAGTCACGAGGCAGAGTGAGATAATCTCATCTAGGTTCCCTTTCCCATGAAAGGTTGGAATAGATGATATTTCAAGGCCCATTCCAACCTCAGCTGTTCTGCGATGTTATGATTTCTGGTCCAGTGCCCACATGGTGATCTAAGAGCCAAAAGTTTTTGGGTTGGTTTGGGTTTTGGTTTTTTGTTGTTGGTTTGGTTTTGTTGGTTTTTTTTTTTTTTTTAAAGTTGAACTTTCTTATCACTAGGACATACTCCACAGTGTTTGGCCAACTCTTTCTTTCAGTAACTCCGGTGCATTACTACTTGTCCCTAGACTAGGGTAGTAGAGCAGATTATTACCTGGTGCTCCACAGATCTCTCTCTTGCATCTGAGAGCTGATGTCATCTTCAAACCTTCCCTTTTTTTACCTTTGTAAGCCTATACAAACATAGTTCTTTCAAATCCTCCAAGATAATATTTCGTCTACCTCTGATCACTCTTCGCTTTCCTCCAGGCTACTTTTGCCTGGTTTACAACCTCCTGTAAGACTGGAGGCTGAACTAGCTCCAATACTCCAGGCTGCACCTGGCAGCATAACAAGCAGACTAGAAGGATGACTCCTTTCTTGCAGAAAAATAAATCTCCCTCATACATCCAAGCAGCGTTAATATTTCTTACAAAAGCTTGACATTGCTGGCATTGAGGTTCAAGTGAAGAGAGTATAGTAACTCCCAGCATTCTTCTCTGAAGGGCTAATCTGCACCTCACATCTGCGTAGTTGCTGTTCTTATACTTCTAACTGTGAATCTACTGTACCAGTAAAATCACACACTTTTGGAGGGGTGCTTTCTGTAATTCATCCAGTTCATTTGGAATTCTGTTCCTTCTGAGTTTGGTATTATATGCTAACTTTTAAAGTACACTCTCTAGTCCTTCAAGTCATCCACCAAAAAACAAAACAACCCAACAACAACAAAAAATCAACCAAACTAAAAACAAACAAACAAAAAAATCCCCAAAATACCACAACCAAAACCCACTGAGCAGTTCCAGACCCAGGACAGACTGCTGAGGAACTCCAGCCAGCACACCTCATCCTCTTTCACAGTTGGTCATTTACAACTTACGCCCTGAATAGAGTTTTCCAGCCACTCACACACCACAAGCAGCTGTTCTTACTACCAAAGTCCCCTCGCAAAACGTGAAATACAGCAGGGAGCCTCTGATTTGTCCTTACGTACAACAGCAGATCTGCTGGAGCTGCCTCTATTACTGGCAGTTTCAGCCTGTGCCAACAGCCTGTGGTGCAGTTTACCTGCACGATATTAAAGAGTGGGGAAAATGCAGCAGTCTGGTATGAGCACACTCCATCTCTACCAGGCAGAACACTTTTACAGCTTCAGTAATTGATTGCCTTTGCAACAATCACACCCCGCCAGCTTCATTTTTCAGAAAAAAACCATCAGATTGGAGCAGATGGGAGCAGATCAAAACAGATTGCATGGAGCAGCCACAGTCTAATGGTGAATTGGGAATACTGAGCAAATCTAAGAAGCCCGCGTGCCTCGCGTCTGAATTGGAAACAGAGCTCTTTCATCGCAGCTTTGAAGTGCTGCTGTAAATGCTTTTGTATCTCTTCTGACAGCTAATGGCATACTATCATCTATGCAGTAGCTTTACTTGCTGGGTGAAGGCTTCAGCTATGGCCAGGATTTCAGATTTTCACAAAGCAGGAGAAGATGTGCAAATATGGGTGCTCAGAAAGCAAGGAGATGCAAACATGGAGGGTCTCCATGAGTCACAACTGCTCCAGCAGCCCACAGCTCATCCCTCACATGAGCATCAACTCTACACCCCCATAAAGTCAATCATGCTCAGCAATGCCATGCCATTCATAACCTTCCTCCACTGGGGAGCAAATGATACAGAAAGCAGTTTCATAAAGAAAAATTAAACATTTTTAATGTAGCTTTCCAAGTAGATAAAAGTATTTCCTGGTACAGTGAGGCAAACCAGGAAGCAAAATAGAAAGTGTTAAGTAGCCAGTCCATTCAGAGTTGGTTCATTTCTCTATCTTCCCACTGCATACTTGTTAGATGCTGGTTCTAAACCCTTAAAACTTCTTTCATTTACTTGTATTGATGGAGTGTTGCAGTGAAAATAGCAACAAGTATCCATCAAATTGCCCTGTATTTTCATTTTGAATTATCTTACTTAGAGCTGGGGGGACTGTTGCACTCATAGGACTGATTTTTCTTTTTTGATTAAATCTAATTAACCAATACTTCCCTCATGTGGCAAGCTAAACATACCGATTTCATCTCTAATTTTATACAGCTAAAATAAATGAATGGCTCTTTGCCACAAAAATTGCATCCGCTGTAGCATTTGGACCCCCTCTTTGTGAAAATAAATGCTCTGATCTGTGATTTCATCACTACAAATGAACTATTTCCTAGGAAAAAAAAAGAAACAAAAAACTTCCAGAAATGCACAGAAAGAAAAAATTCCAACAGCAGATTATCACTGGATGTACCAAGCCGAAATAATTAACCCTTTTTTCTCTACGCATATCTGTAATAAGAATTATGCTTTCAAACAATCGCCATACCATATGCCAGGAGACACGCTTGAAGTAAAGCACATTACAAAAGGAGTCCCTTCCCATGCTCTTTCTAAGACAATTGATTCAGGCACTGAAGCAAATACAGGCCATAGGTTTATTATGCTTTCTTCAAAGTGGTGTACAAAAAAAATCTGATGAGTAGCATTTCATTATGAAAAGGAAGCTTCCACTCATATGAAATCAATTTTTATTCTTCTACCAACTTGGTGATGCTTTTCATCACACTGAGTGCCGCTAACAAGTACACAACACAGCTTGTTAATAGAAATCCTGAGGCTAAATCAAGCTAGTTTTCCCTGTGGCATTGCCATTTCTATTCTCATCTCTTTGTCATACTTTCAGCCACTACAACCACCTAGTAGAAACTAGGGGAATTACTAAATATCATTTGGGAATGATGACCCATACAGAAGACCAGATGGTAGTCCTTGGTCTCAGTGCATACACCAGGGTTTCCTTCTACTCTATTTATTTGAACCTATTGAATTTATGCAAGAAGTCTGCCAGGCAAATAAGCCCAGGACGCTACTTGTGCTCTGACACTTTACTGTTGCCTTACAACAAGCAGTGAAAAAACTCCATATGTTGAAGGTAAGTAACAGTTACCTACCAACCTACCTACTCAAAACCTACAGATGCTGCCACCTTCACATGCAGAGAATTCCCAGATCTCTGCCAACACTTCCAGCCAAGCTCTAGCACCACCCTCCCTTGTAACCACAGGGCGAATGGGAGCCTATAATGAGTCTGTCCTGTGGGCAAGTGTCTTCGTACAATTTCCAGCAACAGGAATATGTGTCTCAAAACTAGCCAAGAGATCTCCCTACCAACAGGGACTAGAGAGAGGTAGTTATTTTATCTGCATGTCCATCCTGGTGAGTAAAGTGTGGATTCTGCTTTCTGAGCACAGGAGCAGAAGAAGCTCCCACAGTAGGATTGCTGCTGCAGCAAAGAGCTACAGAGACCATGCTCACGTAGCAGAACTGTGAGGATGTGCACAACAACCATTACCTGTCCCTCAGCTCGTTTGGTCTTTGAAGAAAAGAACCTTCACATAAAAAGGTAATAGAAAACCCCCAAAATTTGTTTGTTTTTTTTCCAGGGCATGTTATTAAAAAAAGAAGTACAGCAATACTTCAAACTGAATGTTTGAATCCAAACGTCTTCAAAGAACTAGGCTAACAACATTTCTTTCATTCTTTTTCATTTAAATTGAACAAAATGGTTTGCTGCGTACATGCTGTTCACTTCAAAAGACCATTCTTAATCCATTAATAAATAGTAACCTAAAAGGAATCATACACAAGTAAATTTTTAATGCATTAGCCAAAACAGCAACCAGCAGACGGGCAGGGCTGAAAATTAATATCAGAAAAGTACTATTAGAAGGCAGAAAGTTTTTCAGGGTTTTTTGTTTCAAATTAATGAAATTTGTCCTGTTGCACTCCAGGTTACGTGTTATAAAATATTAGTTACTTTTTAAAAAAAAAACACATTGCAGCTAGTCATTGTAAAATCAAACTGTGTTTGTACCGCTTGATCATATCAAAGGGGTGGTAGTGCTATTAAAATGGCCCTGTAAGAAAAGAAAAAATGTGTATCATTACATAATCTCTCTGGTTTTGAGGACTACTTCTGGCTGATTTGAACTAGACTATTTTGAATACCATACTACATTATAAGCTGAAGTAAAATATCTGTATGAAGACTGGATTATTGGGTCAAAAACTGATAATTATATGAAGTAAGGGGTTTCTACTTTTGGTAAAACTCCTCCCAACTCATCCTGTGCTCTGTCAGCTTTCTGCATTGCCTTTGCAATCAATTGCCCATGCAACAGACAGCTGAAACTTGAGTTGCAAAGAAACATTCCCTCCAATAGAGACAACTGCCTGCAGAAAAACTTCATGCTTCCCCATACCGTACATGTTCATTTACAAGAATCTCATTAACTTTCCAGCACACACCAGCTGCTATCCTAATCTTCCACTTCCATATAGCCCTGGCAATTAAGTCTACTTTGATAGGTATCAAACTCTAGTCATCCTCTGGAGTGTAATTGTACAGTTTTAGAAGGACTCTCTTTAATCCCTTTTTCTGAAGTATCAGCTTTCCAGTAGATACCCCATTACCAATGAATCCTTATCCTGAAGGAAAGGAAGTTTGAGATGCAACCCCTCACCCTCTGAATTTCGAGACCTATGTGACTTTCAGTATGTTTGGTGTTTATAACAAAACCAAACTCAATTCCATTATCCTCATTTCTGCAACGGAAGTATCAAGGACCTGCAATACCCTATCCCACATGCCATGCTCTGATTTAAGGCAAAAAGAAAAAAAAAAAAAGTCACTCAGACTACATAATCTACTGAGTCACCACTATGCATCTTTAAAAGGCTGAAGACATTGAGTACAACTCTTACTGTTGGTCAAAGAACAACTAAAAAAGCCAAGCCTCCGAGTTCAAAGAAGAAGAGAGAACAAAACAAATCAGCATGTCATCAGTTACCTCCTCTCAAGGACTGTGCATAGATCCAGTCTCCCTTTCTGATAATAAATGTACTGTATATTTAGGGAAGCAGAAAGGTAGAGTGGGTGATTGGAGGTACTTCTGTGCAAGCAACATTTAGGCAGGTCATCTGGAAGAATCATGACAAAGCAGCACTATAATCAGGTCTGTCAACTCAGTAGTGACACAGTAAGTTGAATAACGAACGACTAGTAACTGTCTCACATTATATATAGTAAATAGGAGACACCAAATGAAGTTATCTAATGGTAGAGTTGAAACAATGAAAGAGATTTCACAAAAAATGACCGGACTGGGGACCTCAGTGTCCTGCTTGCTGCAGACACTAAATGGAGTCAGTAACATATCAGTAAAATGACTAGACTTTTTTAAAAAATAAATTAAAAAATCCATTTAGGTCTAAGTGCAAAGGTACTATCACCTCTGCCTGAAGACATCTCTGAGTCCCAGGAAACTGGTAGTTTTCTGAAGCATTCGTTCCCACTCATTTTTTCTGTTTCCCCAGGCACCTATTAGCAGCCACTGCCAGACAGAGCCACTGCTCAGCCTTGGACAGGTGCTCTTAAAATTGTACGTGACCAAACCTGAAGCGAATGCTGATATAATGGCACTTACTGATACCCACAAGACACTATAAAGATTCCTGTTTCTTTCTAGGGTGTTCCCTTTTCATGCTAAATTTGCAATAAATTTTTCTTCTTCTTTTCCTATACCTCAGCACCAAGACCTCCCTTATTCTTTTAAAGCCCTGAGACACAAAAGAGTTTCTCATTCACACTAGAGCAGTTTGCATTACACTCCAAGGTATGAGGATCTGGACACAACTTCCCCTACGAAAGGGTCACACAAGGGTGGGATGGCTCAGCAGCAGCAGATGCCATCCCACCAAAAGCAGCTGCCCCACACCATGCTGCTGCTACAAGCAGGGGAAACTACAACCACCCCTCAAAGCGGCTTCAAAGGGCTCAGGTGGTGAAGCAGCAGAGGCACCAGGCAAATCCAGCTGCCAGGCTTGGCTCAGAGGCAGAACAAGGAGCACTCCTATAGTCCATGAGGGGCAATACTATTAGAGAGACTGCAGCCACTGCTAATTAAATGCACCTTGACACCAAAAACATACCATTTACACCCTTGAGAAAACACTGCACCAGAGACATGTCTTATTTAACTAGAAAAAAGCAGCATGTTTCACCTTAATCCTTAAGGACTTTCAGTTCAGAAGATGAATAGGATCCCTGATTTATTTAATTACCAAAGTTCGGTTACTTCTTTTATTTACTTCAAGCAGACACACAGGGTCTCTCATAAAACTACAGCAATCCCCTGCTCCCTCCTCAAGCAAAGCCTTCACTAGGCTCTCTCTTGCCTCCTGCCTGTTCTCAGGACTTCACTGATTCAAAACTGCCACCTTCATGATTCAGTCACGCTCCAGCCCATTCACTCCCACCCTAGGCCTGACACAGCCAATCTGCAGCACTTCCCTGCACAGGCACTGGAGCTGCCAAGATTTTGCAAGCAGCTGCAGGAACCCCCCTTCTGCCATCCCGCATGACACTCAGTTTTGCTTCAGGTAGGCAATTTCACCTGACAGAATTTTTCATTCATAGGATAATTAAAATGTTAATCTAGCCAAAATCTTACTGTACATACAAAAGCTGTTTGACTGTCACCAATCGTATTTATTTCTTCTCCAACTCAATAAGCAAAGTACTTACCCTCATCTCTTTGTGATCATTATTGGAACTGCATTTCAGTTTCAATATAGCTTGAATTTAATTTAGATTTTCCCTAACTGATTTTTATTCTATTATCTTTTGTTCTCTGGGCAAGTATATATTTAATCTTGAGAATAAAATTGTTATAATTAAATCTGTGTTTTTAAAGGTAATATAAATTAGAGGGTAGGGATGAACTAATATGTAGTAGCTTGCATGGAAGCTTATAGATGGAATAATAACTCACTTCAATTAGCAGTGCACCATGACAGAGATTAGTTGTTACCAAAAAAAGGCATTTGTTATTCAGATTTTAGTACCCCTTGAAGTACTGATATACATTTATTAAATTTAAATACATTACAAAATCCTCTACAGAAATACAATTCTAGTAAAGACTTACTCAGAAGTGTCACCTTTTTAACTTAAACTGAAGTTTTGAGGACTCACCTCCCTGCCTAAATCCCCAAGGTGATGGCCATGGTGATGTCTATCACACGAAAGCAGAGAAAATCCTGCAGCGTCTTCATCTCTCTGTGATGCACAAACAAGTTTAATAAACAAAAAAAGACAGGTTCATGAGGGGAGGACTGGAATCCCAATAAAATTACCATGGTCCAAATTTTCTTGTGTGCCTTGTGTTTGGGATAGCAGGTCTTAAGAGTTTAAGTGTGGTATGGAACTCCAAAGGCCACTTCTTACTTTGAAAATCTGCACTTGTATATTTCCTAGGTACAATTATGTGGAGATCTTTGCAGCCCAGTAGATTTACTTTCCCTTTTTAAGACAAAAGTTTACATTCTTAATTCCTTTTTTGTATTCTTGACAAGCCAATGAGAACAAGACAAGTGCATGGGGGGCCTGGAGTATGATGACAGACAGTTTAATAAATCTTACAGCATTCACATGTGTTTTTCTGTATATAGCACACATGAATTCCATGTGATTTTTATAATTTACAAGTTAAATTATGTCCCTAATTGGTACTTCATAATAAAATGCCTGAAGGAGACCAGGCTGTTCTGATATGCAAGCAATTTAAGATTTAAATTAAGTTAGGGATTGATTTCCATTTAATGAGTGAAATACAGAGCTGCTGTGAAAGGAGGACACAAATGAAGCAAACTCTTTGATCAGGCAGTTGATATTTTGACAGCAGAACTATCACATGTATGAAAATACTTCTGTGTTACTGACCACTTGATTTAAAAGAGTAGATGGACATTCTAAACAGCTCTGCTATATGTGCACATCAGAACTCCATCCACAACAAGAAAACTCACCTATATTAAAAAAAAATCCACAACAAAAACAAATAGGCCTCCTTTTATTCAAAACAAGTGCTTCTTTTGTAGGATACTGGAATCATACCCCAATCCATTTTTCTTCAGGTATTAACTACAATGTCTACCTCTTATTTTGGGGGATATTTTGAACTGGTGGGTGGAGTTTGATTTTCTGATATTTTGTTTAGCTCTGACACTTCTTAAATAACCTAAAACTGTATTTTTTCTAAAAATATGAAAAAAGTTATAAGCTGTGAAATAAAGATCATAAGATGGTTTTGCAACTGCTTTGTAGGACATATTATAATAATCAAGAGACTGAGAAATAACATTACTCCAAAACTAAGTGGAAGGCTCTGGCTTCCTTTGAAGGCCATTGTCACTGGGCAGGACACCCTCCTTTTTAATGATCAATGCTGATATAAATTCCCTTTCTACTTGCAGAAATTCCATAGCACAATTGTTCTGTTCCCAAATAAAGAACATTTTAGACCCACAAACTCAGTGTAAGAATCAAGATGGGTTTCTTGCATTTTCAAGCTCAAGTAGCTCCTAAAATACTGAAGAAATGTTAAGGTATCTTACATATAATACTGCTGAAAATTAGAAGGCTTAAAAAGGGACAAGTGAAGAAGGATTTGGCCTATTCTTGTTTTCTTCTGGAAGAACAGGCAGCAAGGTTAACTTTTTGAAGAAAGTATTTTATTCGTAAATAAACCACCTGCCTTCATATTCTGCCTACCACAGGAAGGCTGCAGAGTCCATTTGTTCCAAGGCCCCTTCCAGGACAGAGGTTTTCAACTACTGAGCTTTTCTGGGCCCTCCATTCCTCTTGTGAAGATCTCTTTTCATTCATATGACTTAGCTCTGAGCTGCTGCCTCCACCACTATCTCTAACTTAAGCTCAAGAATTTTCCACTCTGTAAAGTATCTTTGATGAAAGGTACAAAAAGACATAAGTGTGTTCACTGGGGAAATACCACAAAGTCAAGGATGCCTGATCTCCACTTACAATAGCTATGTGAGAGTAATGCCTCTAGTGGAGAAACATCTGGATTAAAAAGATAGGGGAGGGAGGGGATAGGAAGGACAGGTTGACAGGCCTATCTAGGATAAGATTTACAGAGACTAAAGGATCTGCAGGATAATACAAAGCAAACAAATTCAATTTAATAAAACATCCTGCATACAAGGTATCATCTAGCACTTTACAAAGAGATAAAAGACTAAGATAATGCTTTGGAGAATTGGATACTGTGACTCATAAAAGCAAAACAGGAAAATACACAAAGTTGAAGTAGTTCAGATAAAGGAAAACTGCTGAATTTAAAAGCATCTAGAGTATAAGCATACATTCTTATAGAACAGCTACGACCAGAGAAAAAATAAACCTGAAACGATTAAAGGCTCATGTAAGCATCTAATGCCTTAGTGCATCTCTGTACTAAAAGTCTGAGGCTGATAGAAGCTCATTCTAACCTGGGGGAATTTGAACTGCAGAAAAATCTCACCTTTTCAAGGTTTCCCACCCCAAGAAGGAACTTGGGAAGTCTGTTGAAGAAACCAGAGGCCCTGAACATTGGGAATCCCAAAGGCACCAGCAGAAAGAAGCTAAAGGATGCCTTGGCAGACCCTTTGGAAAGGCAGATGATCAACACTTCAGGGCAGGGAAATGCAGGAGAAACCACCAATACAGCCTTGACTACCTACACTTTCTGCTGGTGACAGTGAAGAGCTGTAAAGAGACAGCTGAGGAAAAACAGTAGCAGGATCGCAAATACAGTGTAAATGATTGAGCTTTTCTTCCAGATGGAGATTTTATACAGGCAACAGGAAGTTTGGGAGCATCATGCAGGTGGTAGATTCAAGATGGACAGATCGGTGACTACAAGATAGCTAAGTCAGCAACTGATGGCAGTGCAGTGAGGATATCAACTGAACGAGCTATGTTACCACTTTTAAAACTAAACCCATGAGAAATGCCAGAAGAGACAGAAAAATGGCACAAGTCACTACAGTTCTGGAAACTCAACTACAAAGTAAGACTCCCAAAAGGCAAGGATAGGGCTGCTCACGTGCCCAAGTGACAACGGTCAACTGGCCTACCCACAGCTGCTCCCCTCCTCAGCACAGAGAATCCAGCCCTCCCACACCTTCCAAAGAGCCACATGTGCCCCACTCCTGACCTACGTCATGCATGTGGCAGCCACTGCCCAGATTGTCATATTTGTCTTGCAGAAAACATCTCATCTCTTTTCTCTCCCCAGCACACATCTATGTCAAAATCTGGTCCAGACTCCTTTCCAAGTTCAGAGTACCCACAGATTTATTTTTCATGTGATGCTTATTCACATTAACACAGCACAGTAATTACTTCTGAGTTTCTTCAGAATACAAGCTCTATCTACATTGACACAAACTACATCTGCTGGGAAAGACAACTTTTCACACTGGAAAAGACAAACTGCTCACCTTTCTACAGAAACTGCCAGCAGTTACTCCCAGAGGCCCTCTCCTTCCACGTGAATGTTCCTCACCTTGCTTTGGAGCAATAAGAGCTGCAGCTGCATGAACCACAACTCCTGAGCAATCTATTGCCATTTGTTTGTTTTCAACCTATTTCAACAAAGTAATTAATTTGAAGGTTAGAAATAGATTAAAGGTTCTTTCCAGGATCCTTTTTCATGTGAGAACTGCACTTGAACATTCATCTTGTGAACCGAAGGTCAGAATATGTTAGATGCCTGATGGAGTAACACTACAAATACTCCTCTCAAAAGTACAATATACAGCCACTATTTCTATCAAAAAAAGAAAATGACATGAAAATTAAGGTGTTCCAGTTCTTACAGAACTCCTACAGCACAGATTATTCTATAAGCAACTCCAGGAATATTTTTTGTTATTGAATCTTATGAAAAAACACAGCTTAAGCGAAAATGTATGTATAGGATCCATTTTTCTTCCAAGCAGGACAAAAAAAAATAAATATCTCAGACTTTGTAAACACAGTAGCTTCATGAAACTAAACATACTTTGCACCAGCTTAAGCTGTTGTGATACTAAAATGATCAATGTTGAAATCTGCTGAAGTTCTTCCCACAGCTACATCCTGCATGGTTTTTTCATGGATTAAAATAACTTCCTCTTACATTGCTACAGATTGGGAATCATTCATTAAGATGAACATGTTCAAAATAATAAGTGCTTTTCTGGCATTTTCGTTTCCAGAGTATACAGAAATATTCTCAACATGCCAAAAGTCACACTTGTAGTTAATTCAAGGACCTAATTAGGTACAAATAAACAGGAAATTCCCCAAGACATTGCACAATAAGAATTTAAAATATTTGAAAGGTTAGATTGCAGATCAAATTAATTCAGTATTCTGCAAAAACCCTGAAGTTAAGCATGCTTATTCACAGCTCCAGCTATAAAATCATTTAATTTGAATAAAGAAGATGTGGTAGATAATCTACGAAACAAGCAGTGAAGGGGTAACAGCCATGATCTAGCTGGTCAAACAAATAATGAGAAACCTTAGCATGAATGAAAATTAAAATCTTTTAATGNAGTCCTTAGCACAAGAAAGACATGGAGGAAACCACAAAAATGGTCAAAGGGCCAGAACATCTCTGCTACAAGGACAGGTTAAGAGACTTGGGGTTCAGCCTGGAGAAGAGAAGGCTCCAGGGAGACCTTATTGCAGCCTTTCAGTACTGAAAGGTAGATAACAGGAAGCTGGGGACAATCTCTTTAGTGGCAACAGGACAAGGAGTGGTGGTTTTATACTAAAGGAGGGAAGATTCACACTTGATGCAAGGAAGATTTTTTACAGTGAGGATGGTGAGACATTGGCCTAGATTGGTGATCAATGCCCCATCCCTGGAAACATTCAAGATCAGGCTGGACGAGGCTCTGAACAACCTGCTCTAGTTGAAGATGTCCCTGCTCACTGCAGGGAGGCTGGACTAGATGACCTTTAAGAGGTCCCTTCCAACCCAAAGCATTCTATGGCTAACTCTGAAATCCCAGAAGGTAAGTCTAATTCAGGTAGAAAAGCACACAGGTGGCCCACAAATAACAAGCCCAGGTAGCTCTTGTAACACTTCAACATCTGATCTGAACAATTAACAGCTTGAAAACTAGCTTGCTTTTACAACTTTTTGTCTGCTCCAGAAATAGAGCATTTCCCAGGACAATTATTAATTCTGATAGATAACTCTTGGAAGTGAACGAACAGTCATTACTTTCTACATAAAAACATAGGGTTCAGAGCTCCAAATTTCAGTTATAAAGATGGCAAATTAGCTACCCTGAAATAATGTGTTTTCCCAACAGCTCCTGATGTACTCCTGTGATTGTACCGAGTTTGCTCCCTTACGTATGTGAATATACATAGAATTGTACACTGATGTAAATACTTCAATCTGTGCCCAGCGGTGTGGCACACTCCCCCAGGGCAGCTGGCACACCTCATGTCCCAAAGCATTCCCAGCACAGGAGTTTGCATCCATCTGTGGCGAGACCATACAATGGGCAGAAAGGATGAAATCAAGTGGTCTGAGCACACTCTTCAGTGCTTCTTGTTCTCACCAAAGTGCTCCCTGCTTCCTCCCAAAGGATACTTCCATCAGCACCAGCTGACAGGCATAATCCACCCCTAATACTCCTCAACAAAAGATCATGGGGACTCAGTGATGGCAGACACATGACAAATGCTGGCTTTCAAAAACAGAAGTCCAAACATCATTTGCTAGTTCAGGTCAGACTATTTTAACACACTTACAGAAGGATTAGTGAACTTTCTGTTATGATGAGACATCTGAGATGACACTCAAAAGAAATCAGGCAGGACAATTTTCCCTGAAATTAGTTGATGGGGGCTCAAATCTATGCCAACAACTGGATTTAAGAAGGACTGTACATATTCATCTAAGTGAAAAAGCAGCATGAAAAATGCAAATCAAATTAGCAAGAAATTTGGAATTAATTTGGGGCTGTTGAACATCTTCCTGACGTGTTGTAACAGCTTGTGTAAGACTTATTTTTGGTATAAGGTTTCACTGCACTTCTATTAACCTACTGCAGCCATTAGAGTTTTATTCTATTAATTCATAGTAACTGATGTTGGCTTGATTAGTGATTGAAAATATTTTTGAAGAGCAGAAGCTGTGCTGCAGTACTCTCTTTTTCAACAATAAAATAAATGGTTATTCAAATTTTGTATATGGAGCAAGAGATAATCAGTCAATACTCAAGAATGGACTATTTAAATGCCTTCAAAATTAAATTACATTGCAGCTTAATGCGATTTAAAATGTCAAAGAAATCAGAGGCTCTGAGAGATTTTAATTAAAGCAATCTCCTCCAGTTTCAGTCCTTCCCTTTTCCCCCATAATGCTGCAACTTAGTCCTTTAATGTTTATTCACTGCTCTGCATAAAACAACAAAACCAATCAAAATTATTTATTATTTACAGTAGCATAGTTCTTAAATATACAAGGACAAGATTCCTTGTACTAAATAAATGACTGTTTTTGACAATTATATTTCAGAAACTCAGGCATGCTCATAGTGTAATTTTAAGGATAAATTGCCACAGATACAGCCAGCTCAAATGCACACAGAATCTCAGTCACTGAATAAAAAGTAGTTGAATATTCATTCTTTAACCAGGCTTAGGGGCAGGGGGGAGAAGCCAATGGATAAAGGAGTAGATAGAAGTCAGATAAATGTGAAGCTTCCCACTATAGACTTCAACATCACTCTATTGAAGTCTAAATGTTTTTACAAGACCTCAGCCAATTTAAGTAAGTCACTGGAGTCAAGAGACAGCGGGACTGAAGGAGCCTACAGAATCCTTGTTTCACACAGCAATATCCAAACTTCCTCATCACACACAAGTGGCAACATATTACAGGTGACTCAAAGTGATGTGGTAATGAACAAATCAAGTTCTTGTTCCCAGCCCCTGAGCGTAGAGGCCTCAAAGCACACTTCCAGGAGCAGAGTTATGCTTTTATATCTCTTTAGAGGAAACAACTACCAGGCTATTTGGACATGAGGGGGATGGTGCACAGGGCCAAACATGCCAGGAGAAATGGCTTCCCCATCCAACCCCCCACAGTGGGGGCAAGGAACCAGAAGATCCATACGAAGGTGTCCTGTACCCTGGAGCAGAGCAAACAGAACCCCTGCTGCAACCTGCTGGTCACAAGGCCAGAAGCAGTAGCCTGTCTAATTTCAGCAAGATTTCTGCAACTAGCTTAAACAGAGCCAAGATTTTGCCATATTTTCATACTAGCTTTTCTCTCCCAATAGAAATAACTATTGCTATACCACAACAATCCTGGGGAAAAATAAATAAATATATAAAGAGAAAAACAAACTCCCCTTATAAGCCCTCCCCTTACCTCATATCCCAGGAAACATGGCACACTGGGGCTAACTGAAGTGCAGCAAGACTAAAGGCCCTGCCCACACTTAAATGTGTCTCCTGGCCCGTGGGCAGGAGCAGGTGGGGGCCCAGGCCAAGCTCATCAGGGCAATTAAGTGCAATCAAGGCCTTGCCAGAGGATTCCAGACTTCTCTTTTCAGCTAACACTGTTTTCTCCTGTCGGAAACGCACTAGCAAAATATCGTGTGGCTGATGCTGCTGAAGGAGGGATAAGGCACAAGTAATGTATTTTCTGTGACAAATTTCCCATCTCGTTCTATTTGCAGATTGTTATTCTGTAACATATTCACAAAATACTTCATTATTCAGAATGATTCTTCTGACCATTTCCAGGGTTGGTGTTTTCAAACTTGTTCTAATTCCCCACGTGACTGAAACAGTCCTGACTGCAAACTTTGTATCTGCAGTCTGCAAATATATTGAAAGAGATATTTTAACAGGTGCTAAAGAGACACTGGATAGCTAGAAGGTCTATCACAGGGAGCTTTGTGGTTATCAAATTTAGCTCACAGTCACGAAAATTGTAATACATTGAATTAGAAATTAAATAATTTTTATAGTCTGTAGGCCACATTACAGTACATGTAGCCTGCACCATTAACATACGTTTGTAGAATGTGCCCAATTGCACCACTTCCTTAGTAAATATTCAAACGTATTCTACAGTGTATTTACCTTTTTTACATTGCCTGACACATTACGAACCCTTTAAAGCATGAAGCAATCTTTTTCTCATCAGTTTGGAAGGTTTTCTTGCTGTAGTAAAAATCTTTGGGTTTTCAGTTTCTGACTGAGGTGACATGCCTAATAAGCTACCATGTGCCATAGCTTAATTAAATTCTCATTAACATTCTTATCATCATAAATTCACAAAAATAATTCTTTTTTTCACATGGAATAATCCAAGGGAAAAAAACAGATGCAAGACTGCATTGCAGTGCTCTCCTCTATTCACCTAGTACACTGAGAGTAACACATTACTAACTGTTGCAGTAACAAAAACCCTGTCACTATTTACAGTCACACACAGGATGCATCATCACTGTGAAATTCCAACTGCCTTTAAAACCTTTGATAATTTCTGTTTTCATTCTGGGTGACTCCAGTGATGATAAGAGGAAGACACTAACTGAGTAGACTCTTTCCCATTCATAAAGCCTTTTTTCGTTCTTTTTGTGCTATAGAAAGCCTGGCAGAAAGAAAAGTTTCTACCGCTATAGGTGTCAGGTGCTCCCTTGCTTATCTCCATAGCAATACTTTTGCAGCAGAAAGAGCCAGGAGCAGAAAAGGTCTCTGATAACAACTTAATACCCCTTCACATGTACTCCCAGTGCTATAAAGTATACCTAGACTGCTTCTCCAACCTCAGAAGCCTGGAAATCAACCCGTCTAACATAATGCTGGCACTGGCCTCCCTACTGCCTATCTCAGCGATAATCTTGAGGCAGGCTTGGTTGATAGGTTCACTTTCAGTCCAGACTGGTTCCTTTTCTCCCAGTCCGCTCTCCAGCTTCCCCTGCTTCCTCTGGCCTCCATCATTTGACAGACGGATGGCAGCCCTGTCCCTTGCACCTTTCCTGTTCAAATTTAGAGACTCACTTAGGTAAATAGACTCTATTGAAGTGGACTAGAAATGAAGGAGTTTGGATAAACCCACAACCTGCTCCCACATTTCAGCCTTTAAAAGGAGGAGCAGGACTCTGGGGGAATGAGCCAAGTCACCAGTCGCAGTGCAGCCCTTCCGCTGTGGAGATGACACTGGGAAAGCAAGCAAGAAAGCATGAAATAAAGAGCTCTGAGTCCTTCCAAATGTCTTACCTTATGTCCCCTCTACCATAAACAACTGAAACAGTCTCATGACCCAGGATCAAACAAACTTCATCTCCACACTACATTATTGCTTCTTTCGTTCAGTGATCCTCAGTTATCGGTTAGGGTCTGGAATATTTTTTGTGAACGCAAGAGGTAAGTTCTTCAAGGCATAGGGTCATACAGGGTATCAATACGAGAAAGCCATTTATTCTCTCACAGCAGCATTTTGGGAAATGGGAGAAAAGGAAGAAAAAACCCCTGAATCCTCATAAGTAGCTATATATGTGGCACGTTGCCCCCAAGTTTCAAAGGAATCTAATTTTCTTTTGTGGTCCTGAAATACATCAGCTGACATTTCTTGTTATTATTGACTTTAGGTTAGACCTATGTCTTTATTTAAGCAGTGGATCAGCCAGACACCTGCATGCTGGAAAATCATATGCCAGTATTGATTTTCTTAGGGGTAATAATTCACCACCAGTAGCAGCAGTAACAATACTTTGAAAGCTGGTTCCATAATGGTATTTTTACATTTTTGTGCAATGAAAAATGCAGAAACTACAATCATACATTTCCCTGCTTAAACAGAAGATTTGTCCAATTTAGTTTTAGTTGTAAGGATACTATGGTACCGGGACTGAAAAGATCCTCTGCCACTGATGCAGAAGGAAGAATTCCACGATCTGAACAAGAGCAAGCGAAAATGCTACAGGGAAGGCAAAGTCTTCTGCTTTAATATATAATGCCATGGCTCAAGTGAGAGCACAGCTTGTGTAGGTTTTGGTACAACACAGCTTGCTTTATTTCATCACCAAGAAAAGATGGTTTAAGAAACCAAAAAGGTTGACCTAGCATAGCTTCAAGCATGAGGCAGAATCAGGGCTGGAGTCCAAATTTGGACTCAGCTCTTGTTAAACTACAGGAGACAATGGCAAAAATGTTGCAAATTTCCCAGGTCCTGCACAGTTTGCACTACTTGCAGCTGAGCACCTCTACGAGCAATTCTATAACTGCATGGGAGCTGCTTTGCGGGCTGGCTGCAAGTCATGCAGAGATACAGTCCTGGGACTTTGACCCTGACTTTTCCTCCCCATACAAAGCTTAATATTGTCTCAGAGCTTATCCTAGTCAAAAGCATTTAACAAAAAGTCAGTGTTGTAGAAAATAAGATTTAGTGATTTACTTACATAGGGACCTATAACAGTTTCAGCATACGGTTTTACATTTTAGTCCTAGCAAAAAATTCAATTTGAATATTTACTGGAAATTACCAACTGGTTTTTCTTTTATAAGTTTTCCCAGCAACATCAAGTGGATAAAATTTCCTTAGTTCTTGCCTTCAAATATTATTTTTGAGTATGCACTAAAAATTAGTGTATTTTCTTAAGGAGGATCTTCATGTCAGAGCTGTGTGCAGAGGAATCTCTAGTAAACAAGAGTGCTGAATATTAAGGCAACTCTATAAAGCTTTAAGGAAGAAACTTTAAAACAGAGCTCCATATAAAGAGAGGATATTTTCATTATTAAAATAGTAAAAAGATCATTCACATGAAAATGTAAGACAGAAAATCTAAAGATCATGAGCAAGGTACTATGAAATTGCATTTTTAAACACTACCTCCTTCTAAAACCAGTCTTGCACAATTATGTGCACCTATTTCATAGAGGTTTCTTTCCATGTATTAACTGAGTAGTAGACTTGAAAATATCTCACTTAATTCATAAATGTAATAAGCCAGAGCCAATGGCTTGAGTTAACAGCCAGTCAAGAAAACAGTTAATGGGAAATATTTCAAAATCAGTAAAACTGAGAGTCCAGCGAGCTAAGCACATTGATTCTATGGACATTTGTCCTATAAAGGGTCCTGTGACCTGAACGAGCTATTCACGTTTATTTAAAATACATGTTTTGAAACTGACCAAAACTAATGGTCTTCAAAGACAATAGTCTTGTCTTTATTTGAAGGACGGTAACAATGTGAGACCTTTTCAAATTAGCTAGCATTATACTTAACCATGTATTCATTAGTTAGAACATATGCATTTAAATAAAGTTATTAATGAGAACCGTTTGTTAATTGTCACAATTACTTAGTTAATAAAAAAGCATGAACAGCTTAGGTAAGTTCACTGCAAGTAGTTATCATGCAATGGAAACCAGCAGCCACTCTGAACAAGAAGGATTCTGTACAGCTGACACCTGTATGCACAATCTCGCAATAGAAGGAGATAAATGTATACATTAGTCCAAAGTATTTATTTTCAAAAGCTACTTGTTTCTTTACATTTCAAGCAGTAAAGATAGGAAAGAAAAAGTATGGCTGGGAAAAGGAGACTGACAGCGAAAATAGTGTAGCTGTGGATGAAAGGAATGTGAGCTGCAGGGAAGATACACGGAACCTTGTCTGGGTTAGTGTGAGGAGAACACCGAGGGTGAAGGAAAAGGGAAACATAGAAAGCTGGAAAAAAGACAAGGGGATGTAAAGACAGAAGACAAGGAAATGGAGACATGACCTCAAGCTCCTTTTGCAGCTCTGGATATCTCAAACACCAATAAAGCAATTTGAACACGGCCA
>WEIS01078579.1:0-13295 GCA_013389965.1 Todus mexicanus | reverse complement strand
AGTTTAATGGCAATCTTTATAACCCTTGTCAAAACTCATAATTTTAAAACAATAGGAGAAGAATTATCAGGGGAATATATGTCTGGCATGGGGCAATTTTACTTCCTAGCTAGAAGGAGAATCCAGGACACTTAAAAATATAAACCAATTTCTAGTGGTTATTTTTCACTTTAAGACAGTAAGGCAGCTTGTAAAGCCCATCAAATGCCTGATGTGAGCTCTAATGAGTTTTAACCTTGCTTTTTTTGCACAAAAAGCTTTGCAGACTTCCTGTGCTCATTGAAAAATGTGGTATTTACTGAGGCACAGATTGTTTCAAAACCACTCTCTAAAATCCCTATGGACACAAACGCTGCTAATATTCATGCGCTAGCATTTGAGTCTTCCTAGAAATGCAGTTTTTCACTCAATTTTTTTGCTTCCGACTATATCCAAGAGGTGAGTTAAGCTGTGACTGCATCAACATGAGGCTACCACCGTGAAGATGTCATTTATTTTTTTTTCCCTAGTGGTCCACAGTTTTCCCATGTCATCTTAGAATTCAGATGAGAGTGAATTGCTTTATTCCCCTTGATCAGGTATTCTAGAAAGAGAGATGGACCTAGGCACAATGTCACATGTTCAAAATGCTGACAGACTGATGTAGTCCTTACTGACAACTTGGGTACACAGTATAATCCTGTTTCAAGATGCTGTCTAGAATGATGCTGTTGAAATAGTGTTGAGAAAGTCACTCTCCCAACAGTCGCAGTGATAAACTCCAGGATTAAACTAACTTGTTAAAGAGCTGAACGTGGGAAGTATCACCAGAAGCTGTGTCCAAGCTGTGCCCACATCCTTAATTTCATAGGTAATAGCTACGTGGGTTCACATAGCATTGGTAAATAATGTGCAGTGATGAATGTTCAATGTAATGACTACAAACGTCCCAGACGTATGTAGAAAAAGCTTTTGCCTGTTCCCAGGAATCTGGTTTCAAGCAGGAAAGTCAACTTTCCTCTTGCTTGAAGCACTTCCCACATGTGATATGCATGCAGAAATGGGTTGTCTGGGGACAGATAAAATCAGTCTGGAAGGAAGGTGAATCCTGGTCAGGGATAGAGAGAGATGTTAGAGGAGCGCTTGGACTCTGTGTGTGTTCATGAGTGGCTACTGTTAAGGTGAATATTAATAGATGCAGATTGTGCTTTGTTTTCTGGATAAACAAATTCTTTAAAGTGAGAGGGGCTCTTCCTCTAGCTGAAGGGAAATTGTGGAGGTAGGCTTGGGCCAAGTCACAGCATAGATTGAGGTAGTGGTGGAAAGAAGAAAGAACATTTACCTCAAACAAATGCCTTTAATATCCCTTTACATTGAGAGCTACTTTTAACACTTGTAGACTATCATCATTCAAACTGGTACCTGATGAGATAGTTCCTCTCTTTGACAAGCATGAGGAACTTTGCCCCATCTGCTTTTAGCTACTGCAACCCTGATAATGACCATTTCTCGATTGCAAAGTGCTCATAATCGACTCATATCTCCAGCATGACAGACCAGTTCACTTTGTTTCCAAGCCATGCTTTCAATGTGCCAGCATTATTTACATAGCTTTAATGGCACATTTCGGTTCCAGCGTAGAAGGATGCCAACTTTTTTTTTTTTTTCTTAAATTTATTGTCATGATCTCCTCATTCCCTGCAGAACTTCCAGCATTTTGGGCCATCTGGCCATTTGTTTTCATCTTTGCCTCTGCTAAATTAGATATGGAGAAGAGGAGTGAACACCTGAACCAAGCAATAGTGATCAGAATTTTTATAGTGTCCAAAGAGACCAGTGTCAAACTGAGTCCCCCTATATGCCTACTTACTTGGTCGTTACACATGCACATATATACACACACACGCTTATATAAGCAAGCCTTACACAGCCTTAGCAAGCTTCTCCAATCTTCAGCCTGTTGCCCTTCTATTTTGGGTACATCAGCACAAGCCATCCAGCCATGAGCTCTCTTTTACTTGAGTTAACACATTGACAGGCTATGCAAAGAGGTGTGGAAATACCGGCACGGACCTTGTAAATGTAGGTCAGCTCAGGTTGGCGATACGTGCATTTTCTTTTTTGTTTTCTGTGTGCTTACATAGGCATTACTGACCAGAATATGAAAGGTGGTTGTGCAGGAATAAATACAACTCACAGTTCCCTGTTTCTGCAGTCTTGGCTGTGTCAGTAAGAAAATAAGCAGGAATTGGACACGCTTCTTTAGCAGGTGTTGCTCTGAATGTGCACAGGACAGACTTTCCTCAGTTCAACTGGGCTGGGATGTTGTTCCATCTAAGACCCAGAGTTCTGCCTTGCTGGGACTCGCTGTCTACTTGCAGGAGGAGTCAGCGAACCAAATTCAGATCTAGTTCAGTCTTGCATTAACTAATTCATCTTAGATGCTATTCTTTTGTGCCATGGCAGGGTTAGCTAGTCTGGTGCTCACTGGAACTGCTCTCCACGTCTCCAGCTGTTGCAAATTCACTCTCAAGATCATCTGTTTAATCCATAGGGTTGTGACAAAGAATGGGGAGAAACTCCAGTGTAAACTGAGACATAGAACACTGTGCCGTACGAGCTGAAATCCAGCCCTCTGCCCCCAGTTCAGTTTATCTATGCTGCATTAATAATTGAATAGAACTTAAAATAATGCATAGGACAAAACCGTAGAGAACTGTGGGTGCTGCAGCTTGTAACTGGGCTGACTCCTGCATAGGCTGTAGTGGTGTAAAGGAGCCTGTTTCCTGGGGGCCGTTAAGTAATCACATTATTTAAGGATTAACACAAATATTAAGACACTAAGACCCCTTGCTGTGCTGCTCATGGGCTGGGAACAGGGCGAAGCACCCTGACACCTCCTGCTGCAGCTCCCAGGGAGGTGATGGCATTTACCTGCTGTTCAGAGGGCCTGGGGAGGCTTCATTTAGTAATTATTATAATTTGGGGCCTTGAGTTGTGTAATCATTTATTAATATAAAGCATTCTAAAAAATTCAGATGTTTGAACTTTCTAAATGCTAATGTATCAAGCACCAATTAAAAGAACAAGTATAGCATCAAAAATTTCTTCATCTAGGGGAAAAAAAGTAGCGCTCTAATCTACCCTCCTGTTTTTAATACTTGTAGCAGCAATCACTTTTTTTACTTACTAGTTTTTCATGTTCAATATTTTACTTAAACACTGTGATTCTGTTACATTTCCTTTTGAGAGGGAGATTTTTTTTTCCGAGTTAGCAAGGAATGAGAGCTATATGGTGTTTATTCAAAGAATTACAGGGAATAAAGAGACGGGCAGAAAAATCAAGACCATAATAACCAGTAAAAAAAGTCAGCTGTGAGGCTTACCATTACCAGTACAGTTTTACCATGTGTATAAAAGTGCATATGTGTCTCTAGGGTCCAATCCAATGCACTCTTTGCACTTTCTTAGCTCTTTTAGTGTCAGAGGACTTAAGTCTAGGTGTTGGAAATAAAGCAAGAATTATAACTTATTGTTTCCAGAAGCTCCATCAATTTTATATATCCATGGCAAAATTGATATTTTGAAACATCTGAAAGACCAGTAAGCAACCTGTATTTTCATTGCTGGCCACTCTGAGTCTATAACCTATAGAAACTATAACCAAGGACTCCTGTTGAATATCTGTTCTGCTCTGTTGCTGTTTACCTCTGACTACTTGTAATATTATAGATTTATTCTGGATGCGAGTGCAAGTTGCAAGACAAGGTATTGATTCAGAATACCTGGTAATAGAACAGTAATTGCTTTGCTTTAAAATTAAGTGACCATACTCATTTTAGAATCTATAGTATTTAATCATTTCTAGTAGTATCTCATTGTACAAAATAGAAGACGACTCTACACCCAATTACCCTCACAGAAACAATACTTCATGTTGTATTTCACCAGCAAACGACAATCAGGAAAGCTCTTCTTACTTACCAGAAGTGCATCTGATTTGAACAAATGTCCCCTTTCCAGGAGCAAAATAAGATGTATCTTTTCACTTTTTTGTAGATATTTATATATATATTAACAGTAACTATTTTTGCTTCTGTTCAAAGAAATACACATTGCTTTTGTAGTAAACTAATAAAGTAACTAATAAAGAAGATATACTCTGTAGTTTTTTATGAATACAAAAGCAATAGTCTTCAGTAAATAATAGGTTTTTCTCCCCATTACCATATTTAACAAGTAGAGAAACAAAATAAGCGCTGCTTCAGGTGCTGACTTACTGCATTATGCTGGAAATGGAGCCTGATGCATTTTTCTGCTTTCAAAGATGAAATTCCCCGCGGCACACCAAACTGCATATTTTCTGAATTGTGAACTAATTTGCATTTTTTAAAACATCTGTTTATGAATATCTTTGTGATAATAATTACTATTTACAAAGTTTTAATCAGGAGAGGGAAATTTTAAATGAAGAATACTGGAGGGAACAGATTTTTACCTTCTGGTCATTCCTGCCACAATTTATTCTTCTGTAGCCTGCCAGTTGATTTTCTTTCTTCCCCCTGCTTATTTTATCCCTATTTGAAGTCCATTCCCTTTCTCATTTTTATGTTTTTTCACCTCTTACCAGGGGCATGAAAAAAAAATAATAAAATTATGAAGCTACTGGTTTACTTGGTAAACAAGGTCTTGTTTGAGAGGCAGTGAGAGGAAGGATTTACTGGAGGAACACAGGAACCTGACAGTAGACACAACATAGGCATGTGCTGAGTAAGGCATTTGTGGCTGATACTGGAGCAGTTGACAATAAATTTGGTCAGAATCCTGCTGGCTGCTTTAGTACTTCTAAAGGAGAAAAAACACATTTGATGGCCATGCAGAGCTTCAGAAAAAAACAACTGCTGGTGTGTCATTCAAAGCAAGAAACAATAACTAAGCAGCTTTAAGTGTTTTTTCTTCTCCATCACCTCAGCAGAGCAGAAGAGGACTTTACAAAAGATGCCCTGAGCCAACTGGGCACAAACAAGTAGAAAATCTCATTAGATTTTAACACCTTGAAGGAGCTGTGCTTTTCATGGTACAACCGTTTTCTTTTCAGACCCTCCAGCACCTTAATCAATTAAGCACCACAATCCTGACACTGATTCATACACAGTTTACCTCCAAGTGGTTTTGCAGTGCAGAGAACATGTCTTAAAAGTCAAGGTAAAGGGATTTTTGTCTACGTAAGAATCAGTCCCGGTGTTATCTTATGACACTTCCTTGATCTGCTGCACATTTTGCAGTTCTGCAGACACTGGACCTGAGATTTCTGGAAGTGACAGTAACAAAAACATGAAGAAAACTCTTTGTCTTTAGTCATTTAGCCATGAATTAACTTGGACTAAACTCTTGAGGAATAACAGTCACACCAGAACCCCCCTATGAGAGGGATCAGGACTTGCAGCTGTTGTCTCCCACCCACTGTACAGACTACACCATTTGTCTGCAGAAAAAAACTACTTGGAAAGCTCAGCAGCATTATCACTCTCCTATTTCCTCTTACTTGTATTTTGTATTTCTCGGTGTGAGCATTGCTAAGTTGCCTGCCTGCCTTTTTTTCTTTCTTTTCCTGGTTGCAGCAGCTGTGGTAGCAGAAAGCCCCAGGCTAAACGCTGCTAACAGCAAGAACACTTTTAAGCCACCCCAGGAGTAGACAGGTGCTCAACATGCTATGTCTATATGTTATCCCCTCCTCAGACTTTTTGTTGTTTGCTCTGCTTCTTCTGGAGCAGAGTTTCACTCTTGGCAGCCTTCCTCTGCAATCTCACACGCCATCTTTCAGCTCCTCTTGTCCTGAGACAACGGGGAGCCCTGTCAGCACTAGCAGAATCAAGCAATTCTGGAGAAAGAAAGAAACCCCCTGACAATAGAAAGAAGATCTAGCAGGAGAAATAATGCGAGATGGTGTGGAAAGAGGAGGAGGAGGAGCATGAAGAGAAAAGATAAAGGCAGAAGAAGAGACAGGATCAAAAGGGATGGGAGATGAAAAGCAAGAGCAGAACTGTGGAGGAGAGACTGAGGGAAATACTGCGGCAGCACCAAAGATCTTAGGCTCTAAAAATTGTTAAGAGTGTTGGTATGTTCAGAAATGAACTTTCTTTAGCTGTGTGTAGAACAGTGTGTTCAAGCTTAATTTTTAGCACCTACATAGTGGCAAAGCCACTTACCTTATCTGTTATTTTAATGCAAAGTGTCGAGGTTGATGGTGAGACTTTGCCCTATATGGAGGCAGGTATCTTATCTCCTTTGGGCGAAAAAAGACTGCATTTTTCTTTGCCAGGTCTGCACTTGCATCCTGAAGCTACTCTATGCCTTGCAGAAATAATGCAGAACCAGACATACAAACTGCGTCACACAAGACCTGCAGCCAATTCCTGCTCACCACCATGTGCCCAAGAAAGGAAATATTCCTTTGTAAGCAGCAGGCAGATTGGGTATCTGCCTTTTCATATCACCTTGAAGATTAAGATAAGTGGTGCTTCTTTCTTTTTTTTTTTTTTTTTTTAAATCTTTTAAGGTACCATTTAACTTTCCCTAGCAGGTGGTTCCACGTTAGGAATGGGAGGACAGGAGGGTGCTTTTTGTCTTATCTCTGATTTATCGCTGAACCCTCAAGCCACTGGATTTGGCCACCTGAAACCCTCACTCATCTCACCAGCACTAAAGAGAAAAGTGCTTCTGGTNTGATCTTTCTTATATCAGGCATTTTTATTAGATCCTCTGCAAACATTGCCTCTAGTAGACATGTTTTCAAGAATATATTTGAGAAACAGACAGAAAAAGGATTGGAACGTGTCTGTGAAGAAATTTTTTCTGCAGTATTCACCCAGACCAGTGTCTGGGAGGCAAGACTGGCTGGGCAGATGTGAGAACAGTAATCCTACTGGTGCTAGGGAATGAACCTCAGTATGGAGCAACGGGGACTGTTGTTAAAGTAAATCAACTTAAAACCTATGAAGCAAACATTTTCTGAAAGTTAACCCAAATTGGGATTCATTTTAGTGGTGTGGGGGTTCAAAATATTTGAGTAATTTGTCTCCCAGTGCTAAAACTGAAACTCTCCTCTTATCTCCATACTTAGAGTGAAACAGGACTACTTCTACCCAGGCAGCTGCATACCTGCCTGAATGCTCAGTGCACCTGAATACTTCTCTCTCCCTTCCTTGAATTTATATCTGCTCTTTACTGGAGCTATTAGAGGCATCAGGGCTTTAATAGTCCCCAAAGTGCATCTCCTGAAGCTGAGGTGCTCTGGATGGGAATGCTGTGAAGCAGCATAGACAGCTACTCGGGGAATACACTGAGGGTGGGAGCTGATGGAAGCAATGATAAAGCTGATGTTTAAAAAGTAAATTTTCCAAAATAGCAACATTTATTTACCAGATTTTTTTGTAAACAGGTAGTTTTGCCTGCCCTATCTGCTGTCTTGCTGTATGTCAAAGAATAACAGAAGGCTTTGGGTTGGAAGGGACCTTTAAAACTCATCTAGTCCAACCCCCCTGCAGTGCAGGTAACACAGAGCCCTGTCCAACCTGATCTCGAATGGTTCCAGGGACAGGGCTTCTACCACGTCTCTGAGTAACCCACCTCAAGGGGGAAACCATGCTCCTGTTTGGCTATTTTGGCTGAAAACCTGGGGTTGGTGTTATGATGTGTGAACTGCTTCTGGCCACCTATAAAGCTCCACACGATGTGTGCAGTAAACACAGGCAGGTACCACTACATATGTAAATCTATGGTATTTACAGCATGGATAATGGACAAGGTACCACGTCTGTCATCCTTGCAGCACTGTGTCAGAGCTCTTTCCAGAGAGGTGACAGCAGCCCTCATCCTTCCAGCCTATTCATTCAAATTATCCTGACGAACTGTTAAGGAAACTCAGCTCTGGCAGTTGGATATTTTGCTTACAGAAAATGGTGATGATCTAAATAAAAATAGTGTGAGATCCTGCCAACGTGAAAACTGTTATAAAACAAAAAGCAATTCTGCATTAAAAACATTTGCTTATTGTCCTGAAGAAATACACAACACATTCGATCTCGAGCTTTCTTTTGTAAAACCGGGGAAAAACCCAATGCTGTGTTTCATGTAGCTTCAATCTCACCTTCTAGGCCAGCTGGCAACCCTAGAATTTGCAGATAGTAGTTGCTTCTTTAATTGTTTTCCAATTATTCTTTTTAAGATTTTTAAACCTAATCCCAGGCCATTCAATTACCATCACAGTGCACATGCTCTGCCATCCATCTGCTCAAGTTGTCTTTAACTGACACTGTCTTGTAGCTGGTGTTCATAACTATCAAACAGATCTCCAACATAATCCACCTTCTGTTCCCCACCTAGAAAACAGATTTTGCCATTTTTTATTCTAACACCTGTGCAGCTATCAACATTTTTTCCACTGGAGAATTGTTACTGGTAAATGTACATGTTGGGAACTGAGGTTACTTTAATACATTCACTAAAAGTGCAAGTGATTGTATATTTGAAGGCTAGGAAGGATTGTCTGCTCTGGCCTCTCCCTAACGCAGACCATAAAATTTCCCTGCTCTAGCTCCCGATACTGGTTTAATAATAATATTTGAACCAAAGTATTTTTTTAAATTAGTTTCTACTTAACATTTAACTTGTAATAAATCCACATAGTTATCACAGGTATTAGCCACTCTCACTGATGAAACTTTGCACCTCATTTTTCAACCCCAAACTGCTGAATTTTGATTACACAATGAAAACCTGCTGGCTCTTGCCTAGGTTTTTAAAACCTGACCTTGTCATATCTAAACCTTCTCTTTGGATAAATAAATAGATTTACACCTTAAAAAAAAAAATAATCATAAAGCATATACTTAGTCCTTCATTACTCCTGGAACTGTAAAAACCTAAGCAGTTAGCCACATTTTAGGGAAAAGTGTGGCTATAGAAAGAAGGTAGTAAATTTGCTATTGTGTGCCAACAGTTGAGGTAAAATTATATAGCCTCCCTAGGCTGACCTTAATCTCCAGAGAAAAAGAAAGCGATCATTTCCTATTCACCTTCTTTACACTTCATTATGGCTTTATAATCTTTTATTCTGTGCTTGTCAGTAGCTCTTAGCCCAGCAGGAAACTCCTTCCCCCCCAATCCCCGAGAAGGTACCATGGGGGTGTTATGGGACACTTGTAGCTAAGTATCTTTAGAATATTTAGGTAGGATTTTACTCACTATTTTCCTACACAGTGGATTTCTTGCCCTTCTCGGGGCAACATGCTTCTGGTCTTTAAGATATGGGCACCTCGTGAACTTTTCAGGCTCAAAAAGAAAAATCAACAAAACAACAGCTCAGCAAAACCTAAGAAACTCAGGAGGTAGTCATTGTTTTCACAAAGCTTAATTCAACTGTTGGACTCATTGCTAACACTGCGGAGGCTGAAACCTTGAGGAGTTTAAGAACTGAATAGACCAAACTATTGGGTGAGTGAATTCAACCAGGGCTATCAAACACCTGGAGCTTCTGATTCAGGAGGTCAATCACCCACACATTAGCTAAAGCTGAGATCATTCATTAGGAAATGGTCAACACCTGTGTCTCTTTCCTTATATGGATGCTGTTAAGTGCCGACAGGTGTTCCTCATGAGGAGCAGGGAGGTGCCCTGGAGGAGCTGCTGCTGACCCTGGGGAGATGCTGCAGTAAGCTGTGTGGTACTGCTAGGGTGTTGGGGTCGGCTGCTGCCCTTGAGGAGCACCCTGCTGCCCAAGGATCGGTGTAATACCTGCCACAGGGATGTGGAAGCTTTGAGCGCTTTTGGCTTAACTTTCATGAAGATATATTGATCGTCCTTCTGCGTTTGAAGTGTGGTTCCTCGGAGCGGGCTACGAAAGGTATGATAAGATTCCCTATCTATGCTATGCCCTGCGGCACCTTTCCTGGACCACAGAGTGATTATTTTCTTCCCCTTTTTGTTGTTGTTATGCTTAAATTTGAGGAGGTTTGAAGGAAAAGTATGTTATATGGTTATTTGCTTTTTTTAATGATGCCTGTATCAGTGTAAGTAGCCTGTGTCCTTGATACTCCTGTACTACCCTAGAAGGGAATTTGGTTTCTCTTTCTTGTGTGTTAAATAAGTTTATGCTTGGGAGTTTTACAGCTTTTTTGTGTATAGCTATCTGTGGACTCTTCCTATACTGTGAAAGTTCTAGGGGGTTTTCTGTCCCTGTAACTTTAAGAAATTTCTAAACCCAAGCATTATAGTGCTGTTCCGGTTGTGGCATAGATCAAGCTGGTGTTTGTAAGGCACTTGTTTTATGTAAGGTCTTAGTCTTATGAAAATAGTTTTCTTTTATTGAATCACTTGGGTTCCTTTAAAATCCCCCTTTCTCAATGCTGTTGGAAATGCCAGGGTATAAGATGCAATGTTCCTCCTTTGGAAATCTCTTTAATTTTGCTAAGAAGTGTAGTCCAGGTTTCATGCATATACCAAGTATTTTCTTGTGTCACTGTCCTTCCCAGTGATGATGTATGGAATAACCTTACTGAGCGTGTACACAACAGAGGGGTCATCTAATACCTCCTTGCTCTGTTTTTCATCCATTCTCAAAGGTTTGCCCTTTGGGAAGTACCCAGGGACTGACTGATGCCACAAAACTTTCCAACTGAGGCTGTGAATACAAGCAAAAACCAGTTAGGACATGAGGACTAAACAGGATTTTTGAAAATAGCCTAATTTAATCCTTGCATGTTCTTTTAGTGCACTATCAAAGATTTGCATGAGACTTGCACAATTTTGGTATATTTTACAGTCGACATCTGTAAAGGGACAGAGGGAAAACAAGGGAAGGAAAATAAGCAGGTTGGGGAGGTGAGGGAAGTGTGGGCCAGGAATAGGGTATTCGGTACGGATTTAGGACCAGGTTTATTTGCAGTGGGCTCTAGTTAGTTTTGTAGCTGATCCTGGTGCTATGGCAATTCATGATGCTTTCACTGGGAGCTGATGCCTTCAGTCTTTATCCTCTGCAGCTGTGAGATGTGCAGTGGTGCCCAGCAGTGCCCCATGCTTGAGCTTTGAGCTCTAAGCTTGGCAGGGATGTGGCCAGCGTAATGGGAGAGATGTTATTGACAGTGGGGTATTGCTTTGGCATGCTAATGTCCATTCTGGGTGCTAAACCAAAGCCTAAATTATCTAACCATCTCTCTCTGTTTCATGTCCCCACATGCAAGGTTTTTAACGTAGCTACCTTCTATTTATTATGTCTGCTATAAATAAAGTTAGCCAACAGCACCGGCAGCTCCATATTGCTCCTCTGCTCAAGCTAAGCTGTGCCTAGGCTCTGCATATTGGTATCTGAAGGCATTCCTGTTTCTCAGTGCCTTAAATCCACAGGGTCCAGTTCTGGAAGTCTTAAGCCACATGATCCCCTCATCCACTGAAATCAATGGAATTCCTTGTGCCAATAAGGCTTACGTTAGCGAATAAAGGGTTTTCAGATCAAGGCCCTAACCCTTTTTTAATTAACCTTCTAAGGAAGAATTTATACAGGAAAACTCTGGCTCGGTGGTGAGCGGTCAATAAACCATGTCTTTGTAATTCCTTCCTTCCTTTATGGGCCCTTTGTGTGAGGCTTAAGTGAAATGGATCTCACTGTCTATATCCCTTCCCTACCTCCCTCCTGCCCAAGCCAATCACTTTATAAATGCCATAGTTTCTCTCTATTGTTCCCTTTTTGGGTATACTTGTTCCTCTCTCATTCACTGACTGCTAGCTTAACTATTCCTTTTTACATCAGAAAAAAAAATAGATGTAAGGGACTGAAATGTCAGGGAGATTCCATCTTTTTTTAACCTCTGGGAATCAAAATACTGTTGTGGTTTTTTTAAAAAAAATATATATTAAGACTCCAGTAAGTCAGGCTTTGATATATGGAAGTTTCCCCTTCCTGTATTTCAGTATTACAGATGATCTGTCCTAAATATAAAGTTCTAGGATTTGGAGGATTATCTTTAAAATAATCTCTTGTAATTTTCTATCTTCAGGTTCACCTCAATGCCTTAAAATGTCACAGTTATTGTTTGCCACTACAGATTAACCATGGTGGCCCAGAAGCAAGATCAGCAAATGACAGAAAATAGAATAATACTAAGATGTGTGTGTTTAGCTAAAGCGTTTTCTGATAGCATTGCAGACTGGAGAATCAGAAGTGATAGGAGGTGATGGAGATGGGGAAAACAAAGGTCTGCTCTCCACAGACCAGTGGAAATTTTGCTGCAATCTGCAGGACATGAAGGATTCCTGACCTCTGCAAATAGCATGATGCTGTTTTCTCAGTGCTGAACTGAAGCTGAAGGATCGGTGAGATGTTCTGCTTTTCTGTTAGTCACACCTTGTTCATTCTGTTTTCCAATTACCCCTAAATAGCTTTTTAATTTCTGAGAGTATTTGCAGTTACCTGTAAATTGTCAACACTGCGTCATGTGCTTTGTGTGTAGCTCCCTGTCTGGGACTATGCCCCTTGGTGTGAAGATGGTCTTTCTGGTTTCTGTCTGGATAATAGTGAGTTAACCGCAATGTTTCCTAGTGAACATAAACATTCTACTTAATTTGGGGTAAACATGTGCAAGGCAGGTTGCAGAATGATTTATGAGAATAAAATTTCCATTCATGCAAATATCTGCAGGTGTATGGATGGAACAGAAGGTCTGAACATCTTAATTCCAGACAGTACTAGGATTAAGTGTTCATTAATAATTTTTCTGCTGTTGGTCCAACCTGTAGCATTTTTATCTCTACAAAGATGTTGAACTAGCTGATAAGTGGCTTAGTTCAGATGCTGAGAAGCAATGTCAGTGTGATACGGGCACTTTTTTAATCCTGAAGAATAAAAGGGATGCCAGTTCTCATACTGGCCTCAGTCCAGTTCTTCCTGGAAGGATACCTTGCACTGCATTTGTTTGTCTTTCCTCTGATCCTTCTTTGAATACATTCCCTCCTCTTTTCTCTCTTAATCATTTGTTGTGCACTCAAAATAATTGGTTTGGTTCTGTGGAAATCTGTCTGTAATGACAGTCCCATTTTTATCTTTTTTTTTTTTTCTTTTTTCTTTCATCATGGCTTTTAGAGATAGAGATTTCCTTTTAAATGAATGCAAGAAGTATGGAAACAGAGTGGATAGCTTCTGGAATTCCAGCTTTGGAGGAAGCTGTCTTTGGAGAGTTCTTCAGTAGATTATCTTGCTTTTAAAAAAGTTTTCAATAAATCCAATATTTTTCTTCCTTGGGCACCTTAGGCAAAGACAGTAG
>WEIS01078573.1:14535-34719 GCA_013389965.1 Todus mexicanus | reverse complement strand
AAAAAAGGAAGAAAAAAAAGAAAGCTCTTTTGAATACAAATGTGGCATTTACTTCCTTAATGCCTCTCTGGCGCTAAGCTACCTTCAAACCCATCAGAGACACTTTAGTATATTGAACAGAACTCCCCTCATTTTGATGCTAATGCAGCATTTCATGCAGATAATGTGCTTGAATCATGTGCTGAAATACATTAAAGGTGAAATCTAGAGCTTCAAGGAACTGCTGGTGGCTCAGTCCTCTCCTCCTTCTCTATTTGCATCAGCAAGCCAAGGTCTTGCCAAGCTCCCTGGCAGGTCCAAGGCCAAGCTTGTCCTACAGAACTTGGCTAATGTCTTATACTCGATTCAAAACCCCCAAATCCCCAGATTATTTTCATATTATTTCATTATGATGGGACACTCACTGGTGGGACACGTTCCTGCAGGATGCTCTAGGGAACACAATGGGCTCCACTAGCTTGTGAGAGGTTTTGAGGGGCTTTTAAGCATCATCAACATCTGCATACAGCCTCCAGCATCCCTGTGCCAGGTCATGCTAAAAGCGAGAAATGAGTTTTTAAACATAGGAAGAGCATCTCCATGCTCTTGGTTTGCTGTTTGCAGGACACCACCTCTCCTTCCAGTCTCCTTTGGGGGCAGGAATTGCTGATCCCACCTGAATGTTTTCTAATGTTCGTGTTCTCATAATGTTTGATAGCATCACCTGGTGACAGGAGAGTGGCTGCTGCTTCTACTCACTGTCCAGAGTCAAAACTAAGAATAAGAAAGCTCCAAATTTGGGTCAGTGTGAACTGAATCTTTTTTGAGGGGGGAAAAAAAATTAATTCTTTTTAGGTTTCCATTTTGGGTCAGCAGGTGTCAGAGGACCTGACAAGAACCTCCTCTTTAAAAAGAAATTAATTTATTTGTGGAAACCTCATTTTGTTTTGAAGAAATCAAAGGCAGGCACGTCAAGATTTGGAAAGGCTTTCAACTGTGCTTTTCTGTGACTATGTCATTAAAAAAAAATAATAATTCTGATTTCTGTTGAAATTCCTGTGATCTAGGTCTGCGGATGCCTGTGTTCCTCAGAGGAGCTTCCTCATCTTGGGCGGAACATTCTTGTGCCCAGCAGTTACTGCCCTCAACATGGTCTAGCAGCTGAATACTCCCCTTGCTGGTGTGAAGGGGAGCAGGTGGAGGCTGTTCACTCTGCTCTTGCAGATTACATTCATTCCTCTTAATTAGTGCCACTCACTAATGAGCAGCCATCCCTTCAGTGAAGGCCAAGGAGGGACAAAGAAGGGGTGTTGGCTGCATCACAGGCCCTATGGAGCAGCTTGGTGTCTTCCCCTTGCATGGGAAAAGAATGTTGATGCAGAGAGCTTTGCTTCTGGGGTTTTTTTACTGTCTTGAGCTTCAGAAAAGAGGATAGTCCCTTTCTCATCCACTGCAAGGATGCCGTGGAATGCGTGTTGATATATTAGTCTCAAGCTTTTGATTTTCTTCAGGTGATGACCCCCATGCAGACATGCCTGGATGAGCACACTTGCTACTCCATCACCCTGACCATGCTAAGGTGAGACCTGACTTGCCAGGGGCACAGGCTGGATGTGATCACTCGGATGGGATCAAGATGGGAACCCGCTGTGTGTGGGTAACTCTAGTGTCCAAAAGTAACAGTCCGTGAGGAACACGGGTCTGGAGGAGACACAGGCGCAGGTTCTGGTGATGATGTGACCGCTGTGAACGTATCTCCTGGGGAATCTAAAAAAGCAGAGAGGAGCAATGAAACCTTTTTTAACCACCAGTGTGCTTAATCCACTTTGCTTCATGGAAATCTTCTTAAAGCAACTCTGCCCTTACTGCAGCCCTGTCTTGAAGGCTTTCCAGCACCTCTGAGAAGAGGTACGGTCCCTGGTCAACATACTAAGACAGAGGTGGAACTGTGCAGCTCTGCCTTGCTTCCAGCCTAAAGCTAGGTCAGCCTGGGTGACATGACCCTTGCCAGAGCACACCACAGCCCTTTCCTTGCTGGTTCTGTCCCTCTGGCAGCTCAAAGTCCAACCAGGAAGAGTACAGGGCCACCAGTCCAGAGGCTGGAGCCAGAGCTTTGCTTGGGTTGAAACATCCTTGTCAAACGCCCGCAGGCATCTGTCCTGATCTGAACCATCCTCTGCCCAACAAACACATCTCTCCCATTACGATAACCACTGCTGACATTTCAGCAGCCTATTTCTTCCCAAAGGGATTCCTGTATCACTTCTGCCGCTGAAACGTGGCCACCCGCAAGGCTGTGGGTGCCCATCCATCATCCTCATGTGCTGGCAATCAGGGCAAGGGGATGCTGCTCAACATCTCCTTGGGCAAGGCAGGGGAGCACTACAAGAGCAACTCAGATGGCTGGAGAAGGGGATATTTTGGGAAGAAAACTATGGGAAAATGCGGGGTAAAGCATGATGATGGTCTTGGCTGCTGAGTCCCCAGGCAGACCCTGGGGTGAGCATAGAATCACAGCATTGTGGTGGTTGGAATCAGCCTCTGGAGATCTTCTCATACAACCCCCCTGCTCCAGCAGGGTCACACAGAGCAGGGGACCCAGGATCACATCATCCAGGTGGGTTTGGAATCTCTCCAGAGAAGGAGATTCCACAGCCTCTCTGGGCAGCCTGGGCCAGGCTCCAACACCCTCACACCAAAGAGTTTTTTCCATCTGTTCAGCTGGAACCCAGGAGGTTCCAGCTGGTGCCCATTTCCCCCTGTCCTGTTGCTGGGCACCACTGAGCAGAATCTAACCCCACCCTCTTGCCTCCTATCCTTTAGCTATTGATCACCATTGCTCAGCTTCCTTCTCAAGCTGCTCTTCTCCAGCTGAACAGCCCCAGGGCTCTCAGCCTTTCCTGGGCACAGAGATGTTCCAGTGCCCTCAGCATCTTCGTAGCCTCTGCTGGACTGTCTCCAGTACCTCCTTGTCTCTCTTGAACCAGGGAATCCAGACCTGGACCCAATACTCCAGAGGTGGCCTCCCTAGAGCAGAGTAGAAGGAGAGGAGAACCTCCCTCAATCTGCTGACTACACTCTTGCTCATGCTCCCTGGGAGACTATTGGCCGCCTTGGCCACAAAGGCACATCAATATGTGAATGGACTATGTCAAGACATCAACCCAGACCATGCTATGACTTTGTCTCCCATCAGTTTCTCATTGAAGAGTTTCAGTCCTGGTGAAGGTGTGGTATGACCTCTTTGGTCTTGATTGGTACAGGGATAGTGAGGCAAAGCTTGGTCAATGAGTGAGGCACCCCAAAGGGAGGGGGTACACTGGATCTTGCTGTTCCCCAACTTCAGCAGGAGGTCTTCAGAGATGAAGGGCATACATCAGGGGAACTGGTGTTTAATGTGCCTCCACGAGCCAGCTTGCCCAGGCTGATGTATTTTCTGTGTCCTGGATCTGCTCACTGTCCCTGCTCACGTCTTCTCCCTGCAGGTGACACCTCAGCTTGTGGCTGAGTATCTCTGGTCCATCGTGTCCTACTGTCACTGACACAGACAAGCACAAGCCAAACGCATGGAAGGAGCCTGGGTTGGTCAGAGCGCTGCAGCCTCCTTTTCCAGGCTAACCCCAGGTTGAAGAGAAGAGCCACTCTGTCACTGCAGGAGGTGGAGGAGGGAGCACGCAGCACCGAACAAATCCTTTCTGACAGATGGGAAATGCCGTGGCCTTTGCGATGGAGCTGAGCTGACGGGCAGCTCTGCATCCTGGGCTGGTGAAGCCTCCTCTTCCAGCGCTGTTCAGCACGGACTGTGCCGGCAGCAGCATGATGCTTGGGGATGGAATCAGCAGAGGCAGGCTTGGACACCTTGAAGAGGGGCTTGGACCCCTTGGAGATCCCAATGGAGGGGGTTTGTACTTCTGCATGCAGACAACTCACAGCTCGCTGTCCTGTTTTCAAGCCTTGTTTCTGGTTTTATCCCCTTTCCCTGGTTGTATGGTTCTGAATGCGGGTCCTGAACCTGCAACAGCAGCCAGCTCAGCTGGTGTTGGGTTCAGACCCATGTCCTGGTGGACTTGCAGCAGTGCCTGCTGAGATATATGTGGTTTTGCATCAAGATGGAGGAAATCCCAGAGCTTTTTTGGTCACCAGAGAGTTGCTGGGCAGCTGGGGAGCGTTGCTTGCCACTCACAGTCTCAATTTGGTGCAACCTTCAAGGGTTCTCCTCTCCATGATTGAGCAGGATAGCATCAGCTGGGCACTGGGACAGCCACTCAGGAGTTGGGAAGATCTTTCCCTGGCAAATCATGGGGTTTTGGGGGTTCCCAGCCAAGCATCCCCTTTCCCTGGGATGAACTGAGCCCCTCTGCTCCATGCCCCAAACCTGCTGGGGGCTGCACTTGCCAGGATTTGTGCTCACCCCCACCAGCATTGCCAGCTGAGCTCATTTCCCCAATTAAACATTATTAGTCCTTGAGCAAAAGGAGGAGGGAGGTGGCAAGGAAGGATTTTTATTGGGAAGTCATTTGTTCCTTAATTAAATTGCTCCCGCTAACAGCAGTGAGGAGAAGAGGAACAAAAAGGCAAACGGGAGGTAAAGGCGCTTAACTCACTTCTGCTTGAGAGGAGCTAATATTAATAAACGTCTGGATGAAGGGATTTGCAAGGGTTTGTTAGGGGGATTAACTCCAAAATGGTGATTGGATTTCCCCGAGTAAACTCACTGATAAACAAGGGAGATGGCAAGATGCAGATGTCCCCGCAAGGAGTTGAGGTCCCTCCCACCTGCCAGATCTGGAGCATGGAGGAGTAAACTCCCTGCTCTGGAATAGGGGACTTCCTCCACATTTACCCCCAAACCAAGCAGAGATGATGCCATAGCGAGTGTCTTTGATGTCACTCAGCACGAGGACCCTGCAAACCTCAGCTTGGATGGACGTGGCACCATTTAGAAGAGTCATATGGACCAAGGAGCAGGATTTGGGATTGGCTTGGGTGTCTATCCTCATGGTGGTACCATCCCAGGGATGGATGCTCAGAAAAGCCTGGATGGGGCCACCCGTGCAGCTTTTTCTGTGAGTACAATACGTGAGCATTGATGTTTCAGGTGTGGGGAACATTGGTTCAACCTTCACCCTCAGGGGAAGTGAAGGAGGAACTTCCAAGATCTTTCATCCTGCCTTTTCGTTTCCTTTTTAATGGAATGTTTTGGTTCAGGGATCCTGGCACACTGTTCATTTCTAAACACAACTGGTTTGACTTTTGTCTTTAAAATTATTATTTATTTCTTTAATTTTTATTTTTAAATGGATCTAAATAGAGGATAGAAAAGCCTGAGATAGCACTCACTGTGTTGGGGCAAAGAAACACATGTTGTTCTGAGGCAAAGAAAATACCTGTGCCTGTCCTCAACCTGGTTGTTTTTTTTTTCTCTTTGATTTTGATGAAGCTTTCTGCAAAGGTTTCTGTTTCTCATCCACCCAAAGATACGGGGGTTTTCCTCATGTTTTTGGTTTGTTCCCTGAATTAACCATCTACGCTGTTACCTGCTCCGTGTAGAGGTACACAGGCGGTCACTGGTACCTCCTCTCCTTCCTCACCCAGCTGAAGAACACCAGAACCTCTACATCGCACCATGCTGCATGTTCAAACCCTGCTCTTCAAGCTTCTACTATCCATCTGTCATCTGCGCCAGAGTCGCCACAAGCCATAGGAGCACCTAGGAGGCTTTTCCAAGCTATGTCTGTTGAGGTGGGTCTGCACAGAATCCTATGCACTAAGCAAGGGGAGGTACACGCTGAATCCCAGCCAGGGTTGTTGAGGTTGAATAAATGGCCTATTTGCTGCCAGCTGTTGCTCTCAGGTTGTTCTTCTGATGCTCGACCAGTGTGAGACCTTCTCTGGTTCATGGTGCCATCCAATACAGAGATACACAAATCTGCTGCCAAGCCCTGGAGATGCCCATCACAGCAAATCCCATCGCAGCTGAACAGCTCTGTCTCAGCATCAATGGGCAATTGGAGCTGTTTTGATTTCATCACACACGCTTCTTTCCTTAAAGTGAAATATTAAAGAGGGGAAGAGGGAAAAAAAACCCAAATCATTTAGAGGGTTGCCATCTGCCTCCAGGCATCAAATTTTATCTGCTTCAGATTCTTCTGAGCATATTGGGAATGTCATTGGGGGTAACCCTGATTTGGTGCCTTCCCCCCTAATTCTTGTTCTTGACAGCCTGAGCTTAAGCCCCACACTGAGTTTATGAAAAAGAGAACCAAAAAAAGTCAAAACTAGCAAGAAAAAAAAAGTCCTTGTGGGGAGCTGGGGGTAGGGATGAGATGCTGAGTGCAAAGAAGGGGTTTGTTGCTTGCTCTGCCCTGGGAGTTTGGGGACATTGGGGTATCAGTGATGGTTTAGGGATAGGATGAAGCCAGAGAAATGCGATTGAAAGATCTTGGGGTTTACTCTTCCTCTTTCCTGCTGGATTTATCCATCATTTTAATACTTTCAAGCCACAGGAACTGGTGGTGGTGTTTTCTAATGGCAGAGCAAAACCCTTACCCTTCTGGGTTGGGAAAATGACCCCATCTCCCATCCAAACACTCATCCTTCCCAGCTTCATCCCGCTGGACAGATCTGCTTTCTCCTTCACAGCCCATCCTGTCTCTCGTCCCTCCCTTTCTTCTTGCTCTACTGCTCTCAGTGCTTGGGAAGCCTGGAGAAGGAGAGTCCTTGCAGGTTTATCGCAGATGAGGTCCTATGGGGAGCCACAGTTGGATGTGGGGATGGTACGGTTGTGTTTTTGGGATGCTCATGCATCACTGAAGATTGGCATCTTCTGGCTCTGGAGATATGGTGACTCACTGGGACCGGCAACTGGTGACTCACGGGCAGGTGCTGTGGAATCCTCCATAGGAAATGGCCTTGATTTGCTCCAGCCAGGATGAGGAGGCTGGAGGGAAGGTAACACCCTCCTGATCACCCCTCACTGCAGCCACAGCCTCCCTCGTGTGCTCACCGGTCCTCTCCTTACCCATCCCTGGAGATCCCAACCAGGCAGTAGTTCATAGCATTTGCAGGACATCCCTAGCATCTCCTGCCAGTGCTGTGCCATCCACTTGCCTCCATCTGCCACCTGCTCTTGTCTCCAGCATGTATGGCTTTGAGAATGGGGGGATCTGGTCCCCTCCTGGGCTCAGCCCAGGGATGCTGCCCTCTCCCAGCATCCTGGACCTCCTGGCCTTAGCAGTCCTTGGCCCATGGGGCTGGAGGAGAGTCCTTTCCAAGGCTTCCTTCTTCCCAGAAGGTGATTTAAATCCTCTCCATGATGCTGCCAAATGACAAGAGCATGTCACAGGGTGAAGCCAAGGTTACAGCACATGATTCTCCATCTCAGAGCAGGCAGGATGGAGAGTTATTGCTACCTCAAACCCGCAGTGAAGCTGGAGCTTGCTCTTGCCAAGCAACCTCAAGACTATTTTTGTTATTAAATCACAAGGTCGGCTGATAAAGATAACTTGACTTAATGCACTTCGACTTCCGTGAGGCGTTTGACTTAATCGTGCATCCCAGCCTGATAAAAATCCAGCACAGTACCAGCCCCGCGCAGCTCGTGCTAAATGGATTAAAAGCCTGTTAATGTAGAGATCACCAGTGTTGCTCTTCTGCTCTTTGCTATATTTGTCACTGAGCTGAAAAATGATATCAAATAAGTGCTGGACGTATTTGCAGATGTTGAAAGGTGGCGGAGCAGAAAGGGGAAGCAAATAACCCGTTAAATAGGGATGGCCCTGGTGGTGTGAAGGGCTGGGGCTCTGTCTCCATCTGTCTGCTGATGGAAAGCTGAGCCCTGGGGGTGCTGAGGACAAAAGGACGGGATGTGACATCTGCATCCCCCCAGGGAAGAGCCTCAGTGCAGGGGTTAGCCAGGCTGGAGGTACTCAGAGGGAAGAGAAGGAGATATCTCAAAGCAGACCATCAGTTGGGACCAGCACCAAGAGCATCATCTCCCCAGCTGTGTCCATAGGCGGTGTCAGTGGGGAAACTGAGGCACAGAGGCATAAGGACTACGTGGGAGATAGTTTCTCCAACCCCAAATCATGCAGTATCTCTGTGTGGTTGATTGTTTGGGTATTTTGGGGGGGGCGTAGGGGGATGGATCCAGGGCTGTCCCTGGGGCTGAGCCTTGTTGTGTCCCTGCACAGAGGTGGATGTCGAAACAGACATCCCCTGATGATCCTCTGAGTCTCTTTTTTCCTGACCCTGACACCCTGAATCATTGGAAAAATGCCTCTTAATTGCTAGATGCTCACTTCTCTGCTAATTAACCACCTTGCAGGCATTTAGTAAATGATGCTCTTTGTTCATAATTACCAGGAAAAGGTGATTCCTACCTCCCAGAAGCAAATTCATTTTCACCTACTGGAAAACATATTTTCTTTCCTTTTATATGTTTGGTGGGCTGAGAGAGCCCCGGTGTTTTACAGAGTCAGGTCCAGCTCTGGGGGGTGATTTGATCCTATAAAGTGCTTTTTAGGGATTCAGAGGCTTCATTTGCTTTTCTTCTGTCCCTTCAGAGAGTCTTGGAGCTACCCCAAGGGCTTCATGAGCTCCAGTTCAGCCTGTCCAGGGACCTTTGCTTGAGGTTTCCGCTGGTTTCATTGTGTGGCATCTCCTTTTAATTTTAAGTCCTCTCTTGGGTTTTAGGGTTTATTTTAAGGCAAGTAGGGACAGGCATCACTCACTTGGTGTGGCCCTTGCTTAGCTGAGCTCCTGCATCAACAACTGCCTGTATCACTTGAACCTATGCAGCAGAAGGGGAAACTGAGCCACAAGGCCAGGAAAACTTAGCTGGGTGGCACCCGCTCTGTGCTTGTTTGGACATCCCAAGGAGGGGCCATCAGCAACTCAGTCCTGAGACCAGGGAGAGGAATAGATCTTGCCCTGAGGCTCTGCTCCCGCAAAGGGGAACGAAACCCCTGGGATCCAGCATGAGGAATTACATTGGCTTGACACAACTCATTTCACCAGTGCTCCCCTGCAGCAGAACCACCCGCCCTGTGTCCTACTCAGCCATCACATCACTGATCGATATTCCCCATCAAAAACTTGGCAGTGAAGCCGAGAAGTTATTTCCCATCTGCAAAAATTGCCTGTGGGAGAGCCGAGTTCAGCCTTTCTATAAATAGCCCTGGCCACGGGCATGGCGATGTCACCGGCTCGCGTGCCGAGCTGCGGTCGCTGCCCCTGAGCCTGGCTTTGCTAATTCAGCACGGCAGCTCACACACCGCAGCAAATGATGTTAATCCTTCATTTCTGAAAGCCTGGGCCAGCCTGGCTTTAGTTTCCCACCTAAAGCATTCGCACGGCTCATTCCCATTGTGTCTCGTGGCCAGCACCTACCCATCAGGCCTGGCGACTGAGGTATAACCAGAAAGAAAAAGTGCCTTTTACATACAGTCTTCTTGTGCAGCATTTGCATAAAATAGTGAATTTTAATGTTCTTTTTCCACTCAGGGAAAGCAATGTGCTGGGCTGGCTCCTTGTAGCATCCTCCTTCCTGAAGAGCAGTGAGAAGCAGCACCCGTGGTGCTAGAAAAGGTGAAATAGGTGCATTTAAACACATCCAGCTACGAATCCCCTGCAAATGACAACCCAGGGCGGTCCTAAGCTCTGTCGCATAGTGTTGTCCAGCTCAAACCCCTTTCCGTGGGCTTGCAGTGCCCTCCCCATCCTCCTCCATCACCCACTGGCTCCGTACTGTGGACTGCTGGCTTCCCAGGAGGGCAGGTTGGTATGAGAGGCTGGAACTCCACCAGTGCTCTCCCGACTGATCTTCAAAAGCACTTTGAAGTTGGGGAAATAGGTGAGGTTTGTTCTTTCTTTCTTATTTTATTTTATTTTATATTTTTCCTTGGGTGCTAAACTTCAGCCGTTCAGTTTTTAATGAGGAAGGAGCTTTGCAGCGTTCATCAAACGCTGCCAGCCAGCGGGACTTGGAAGCAGCGGCTGAGCAAGGGAGATTGAAAAGCAAAAAAGAAAAAGGAAAGAAACACCCTCAGGTGAGGATTGAAATGTCTCAGGGGGTGAAAGTGTTCCCTCCCCACAGGAGATGTCCCATCACATGGGGACATGCTTGCTTTGTTGGGCCAAGGATACCCAGCAAAGCAGTAGCAGAGTCTTCACCAGCACTACGAGGTTGCGAAAAAGCTATGAAATACTTGAAATACCAATTTTTCCTATTTAGATTTTGATTTAGAAAGAGCAAAGAGGCTCATCAGTTGCTTTTAATGGTTGCTCAGATATATAACTCTTGGCTTTTTCCCTGTGAATCACTCAAATGGAGCCAAGGATCTGTTTAAATTACGGACAGGACAAAACATCGGAGGCTGCTCTGATTTAATAATAACCGTAATATGGATATTACTCTCCAGGCTTTGCCATGCAACAGCTTGTATTATTAAATTCTTCACACCCTGGGCTGGTTTTATTCTGTAAATTCAGTGCTGAGATTGACAAGCATCTTGGAGATGAACATCTTCCCCAGGGGCTACCCAAGGAGAGGGCTTGAAGGATGCCTCCAGTGTCAAACAATGTGATTATGGCAGTCAGCACCCAAAAATGAGACTAATATTAACCCTGTATACAGGTGCTGATCCCTCTCCTGTGAAGCGATGGGAGCAGGGGCTGATGGTGGCATTTTGGGGGAATTCTGGAGCTTTGCATACATCTGTCTGTCCCATCTTCCCTTCCTCCAGGTTATTCCACTGGCCAGTATTAATCAAATTTAGGACAGAGATTGGTATCTCAGGGGGAAAACTGGTCTCAGGTGCTGCTTATTCACAGCAGGATGACTCCAAAGGAGGAAATAGGAAGGTACCCAAAATGATGTGCCTGAGCCTTTTCCACTGACCACATCAATTCTGGGCTGGGAACCAGAGATTTGAGGCTCTTGCCTGTGTTTTTGTGTTTGTGTTTTTTTTTTTTTTAAAAAGTGGTCATACATTTTTAATTCATCAGGGACAGAAAAAGTCGCTTTAGTAGAGAATAAAAACTTCTTAGTGCTTGTCCATCCTCTCCTCCTGTCCCTGGCTTTCAGCATCCCTCGGCTTTGCTTCTTGGAATGCAGATCTAGACTTGTCCCGTTGCAACCACATACGTGTTGGTGCAGTTAACGTCCTGAAATGGAGCATTTTCGTTGGGGTTTTCTAATCACTGCTGCTGCTACAGCAGCTGGAGTGGGCTTAGGGGCAGGACTCCAACTGCCAACACCTGTGGAGTGCTGCTGGGGCTTCATTAGAGGGATGGGGGGATTGGGGACAGCTGTATTTTGAGGGGAGCTGTAGTTTCCTGGGGATCTTAGGAGTGTGTGTGTCTGTCCTTGCTGGAACTCTGTCATGTACCATGAGAATCCCCTAAAATTGGGGCATCATGTGGTGAGTGAGGTGTAGGTGAGGGGGAGGCTGGTGTGAGCGGGATGGTGGGTTTGGGGGTATGGAGGACTGGAGGTGCTGTGGTGCTGTAGGCTGCTGGACATCCCCAGTACTAGCCCTGTCCAGGAAAGGGATGTGTTTCTCTGTGGCTTGTCCCAATGGTGCTTTGTGTTCCTTCTAGGGGCTGGGGGTGCTGAAATGTGGGGACAGCCTGCTCTTCTCTAAAGCCCCTCAGGAGTGGGCTAGCCACATAATCTGCTTTTCTCACTGTCTAAGCGAAGGTCTGAAGCTCTTAAGAGAGCTGTTTAATGCTATTAACTTCCCCCTGAGGAACTGACTATCCCCAAAATGTGGTTGCTGCTTGGCATGGGGTCCGCTTGGTACTTCTCCACCTCACTGGGATGTGGGAACTGAACCCCAAACTGGGATCTGTGGGATGGGGGTCCTTGACCAAACAATGCCTGCTGGGCTGAGAGGGTTAGGATGGGCCCCTGGGTGATGATCCCCAAGTCAGCCCTGCAAGGTATTGTGGTAGGAGGGATTTGTGGTGGCAGATGGGGCAGGACCTGCTCGCAGGCAGCACTGGGATGAGGGACCAGGTTGACTTGGGCTGAGTGAGCTCACCCATTAGCATCCTGCTGCAATGAACTGGGGGACCAGTGGTCACTCCTGTTTTGAGGCAGAAACCCCTCTTTGCTGGCTGGGTTTTGGAGGCTTTACTCATTCTCTGTAGACCTTGGAATGAAATAGAGCACCCCAAACCCATCACCTGCGGGAGATGCTGGAGCTGTAGATTCCCCCTAAGATGTGTTTCAGCCCTGGCAGGGGAAATCTGAATTTAAAAATCAGAGAAGTTTATGGTCCAGCTTTTTAATTACTTTCTCCTAATTACATCATCTGTTTGCCACACTGGGTAAAGACCGTTGGCCATAAGAGCTCAACCAGGTGAACAAACATCACTGGCGCCATTCCCCCCAATTTATCAACTCGGAAAACCTGAAATGCTTTTGCAGCGCGGGATGATCATAGCTTTAATTAGTCTCTCATTTTTAATTTTTTCCCCAACATTTTAATTTTCTGTCTGGATTTGCGTACATCCCTCTGTAAGTAAGCGGCTTAAGGATGGGGAGGTGGGAAAAACATGTCAGTGGGGTTCAGGAGGAGGAGTGGAAGCTCGAGCCTCTGCATTGAGTTTGGGCTGGTCTTTGTCGAGCTGTCTCTTGGCTGCTTTGCTTTCGAGGAGAGGGGGGAAAAATATCAAACCACTCATTTATCTTCATGTCTGTTCAGAAAGCAAGGCTTGTTTTTCTTCCCATCAGGCGGAAAACCCTTTAATTCCCAGTTGAGTTAAATATATTTTGCATTTGAGCAGGCTCTGCAGGACCACCCCTCGTAATTTTTCAGGATGCAGGAGTCTGGCTCTGTCCTTGCCATCCATGTGTGACATCCAGGAGATGAAATCACCCCAGGACCTGGAGCAGAGCTTGTCCTGGAGGCTCTGGTCACAGAGATCTGCTCTTTTTGGGTTAAAAAACGGATGGAGGAAAAGGATTAAACCTTTCAGAGGTTGTTTAGGGGGCTCAAAAGGAGATGCAGAGGATTTTAGGTATGGAGGGGTTGCTCGATGCCTCAAGCAGGCGGTGACCCTGTGCCAGTACATGCTGTGTCTCCTGCAGTTGCTTGAAAGGGAGATTCAGGCAGCCCGAGCATGTATCCAAAAGGATGAATTTTTGGCCATGGAAAAAAAAAATAAAATAAAATACCCTCCCCAGGTTTAAGAGCAGAGGTGGAAGGAGAACAGAATTACCATGTGTCTTTGGTGCATTCTGAGTGAAAACAGCTTTCCAAGTTGTTTGGGAAATGTCCAACCAAGAGGAGCATCCTCTTTGGGGACGTGTCCCAGTGTCCTTCATCCCTTCATTGAATGGAAGAGCTGGTTGGCTGCTGGGGGTGGTTTTTTTGGCTGCAAGGAAGAAACCCATGTGCCTGCAAATGGAGTCAGGGCTTTATTCATGGACCAGCCAAACTCTGGCTGGTGTCCCCAAGAACTGGAATGTTTTCATAACTTATTTAGCTACTCTGGTCTCCTTCATGTGTCTGATTTTCACACATCATCCCGAAGCCAATACTTTGCTCTTCTGGTGCCTCAGTTTCCCTTTTAGTTCTGCCTTTGCTCCCTCACCCCTACCCATAAAAGGACCTGCTGAGATGCTAGCTCAGCTGCAGGATCCAGGTGCCCCATGAACACCTCGAATAAGCAACACAGAGGAAAAAAAAAAACACATTACATTTTACCACCCTGTGATCAGATAAGCCTGGAACATATTTCTCAGCCATTTTCTTTCCCCCTACTCCCTGCAACTGCTCCCATCTGGGCTGGGAACAGGGCTCTGCCGTGGCAATGCCCCACGCTGCTGGTATTTAGGGTGACGTTTCCCAAGTGGGGGGAAAATCCTGCAGCGCTCTGTGTTTGCAGCCAAGGGGAATGAGATGCAACAAATAAACACAGCCCCAGCATTCCCCCTACCCGCCCCAGCCCAACCCCGTTACACAGGTAATTTATTCCACGGATTTCACGCCATACAAAGCACCTGGAAAATAGCTGTGTGGGCTTTCCATATGGGTTGCTATTATTTTCCAGGGTACAGAAAACAGATTGTTGGAAGAACTCCCTGTTCTGTGGCTTGTGCTATTTTATTTTTTTAAATTTTTTCAATTTTTTTTTTTTAAAGCAGAGCAGCCGTCAGTGCTGTTTCCTTTTTGTTTAGAGATTGCTCCGAGTGCAACTCAAAGCAGGAAAAGGCACTGAGTTTTTAATTAAAAGCTGCAATCTGCTCTTTCCTCTAAATGCAAAGTCGCACCTACAGGATGAGAAGAAAAAGAATAACAATGAAAAAAAAAAAAAGAAAGGAAAAACCCATTTTTAGTCTATGAGATTAAACTGTGGGGTTTGCAAACTAAGTCGCATTGCTCCTTGGGGATCTTGGCAGCAGGTTGGGATGGTTTTGGGAAGCCCACAGGCACATCACTGATATAATTATTATTTTATAAGCACTCTTCTCTTAAGCGTGACCCCCTGCCTGAGCTTGCAGCTGGGCCTGATCCTGCCGAGCCCCCCAGCCTCACCTGGAGGCTGTTTGCATCTCCTAGGAGGAGGAAGCACAGATGTTTCCCTGGCCCGCTGGCTGTTCAGCAGCAGCCATGCATGGCTAAAGAGGTCAGCTTGCTTTTAAGCACGTCACCGAGCATCTACATCTCCCCTAGACTGCAGGATATGGAGCGAAGCCTGTGGGGATGGGAAGGAGCTTTCACCGTGGCAGCTGAAGATGCTGGAGGACATGGAAGGTCTCTCAGGGGTTGCGCTATTGGGAATGCAGAGGTGAAAGGATGCTCTGACTCAATAATCAGGGAGGTTTTATTTGCGGTGTAAATGGGCTGGATGCAAGGCAGGGAGAAGATGGGGCTCCTATATTTGGCACTGGTGAGCGTGTCTAGCTCTGCCTGTCGTCCCTCCATCTGCCATGTCTGGCTCGTCGGGGTGGTGAGCCCCCGGCTCGGTGCTTTCTTCAGCAAGCAAAAGCTTTTGGAAGTCAGATGGGTTCCCCTCCCCCCTTTGCTGATGATGAGGGAAATACTCCAGCCCCATCTTGGCCATTGCAATTCCTTCACCACACCATACTGCTGCCCTTCTCAAAGGGGGACTGGTGTCCCCAGGGCGGCTCTGCCGAGCAAAGGCATCCTGCCCATCTAGTCCCATAAATGTCACTGTTCATGGGAAGCAAAGAAGGAGGAGAAAGGCAATGAAGAGGGGAAAAAAAATATAAATCCCTGTAACCTGTAATAAAAGGAAGATGCTAATAAAGATATTGTTCATTTGTTGGGCTGCAGGGCTGCATTGATATTCTCTCTGGCTGACAGCTCTCCCTCCGCCTCTGAATTCAGAACCGTGTCCTGGATAAAATGTGAAATGTGCTGTAAGGGAAGGGCCGGCAGCTGGGAGCCTCCCCACAGCCTCCTCCCTGGGGGAGATGGGCTCTGGGGCTTATCTGTGTTGGGGGTATTGGATGGGGGGAGAGGAGGCAGGGTATAGCACCTTATACCCCCTTGGTCTCATTTTGCTGTGGTTAGAAATGTGTTTGGCTTCTGTTCTCATGGGTTTGATCTTGGGTCACGTTTTGGGGCTTTTCCTGGCAAACCAGAGCCAGTGGCTTAGGGAATGCATGAAACAGGGTGAGACTATGAATGTGTTCATGAGATAGTAGGCAAGATGCAGTTTTATGTTAAATTGTCAGCCCCCTTCAACTTAATTTTCCCTTAAAACTCTCCAGAGGGGTTGTACAGGGAAGGATGGAGTGGTGTGAGGAAAGGAAGCTCCCCGGGCTGAGCCCCATGTCCTTCCTACCCCAGCTTATACCCATCCATCCATCCATCCCATCCCAGTGCTGCATCCCTGGACACCAGAGCCGGAAAGCTGCTCCGGGTCAGGCTCACCGGGGTTCAGCTGCTTTGGGGTGGGATTTTGGGATCCCCTCCAGATCTTCTGCACATGATGTCTAGTGGCAAAGCAGCTTTCCAGGGGAGCCGACCCCCTCTTTGCACGGTGTTTTGTGCAAAGCACCCGTGCTGTAAATCTGGCAGAGAGCTGAGCCAGGGGAGCAACTGAGGGTGAATTTGGGGGTAGTTGGAGCAGAGTGTTTGCTGTGAGCTATATTTGGGTCTCCAAGCAGAGAAGAGCTGGGGTGGAAAGGGGAGGCTGTGGGTTTTGCAGGGAGATTGGCAGCTCTCCTCCCAGAGCCTTGGTTCCCCATCCCTCCCATAGCACATTGAAATTCAAATCGCGCCTCTCCGACGCCGGCTTTCTTTGTTGCTTCTTCAAATGACTAATTGTCACTTTTTTTAATAAGGCAGCATCATGGGGAGGTGCAGATTCCTTCCTTCCCTCTTCTCCCCCCCCCCTTTTACAATTATTATTACAAAAAAGAGGGGGTGGAGAAGGAGAAACACAAGCACCAGGGATAGTAAATCTCTTCCTCCTTTCCACACACCAGCTGCTGTGATGCTCTATGGCAGCGGCCAAGACACTTCATCCTCCTCTGAGGGTTTACTTGGAGCTGTGCGATTGTGCGGGTAAACAGGGCGATTCCTGCTACGTTTGCTTTTTTTTTTTCAATTTTTTTCCTTGAATTGACTCTAAATAGCTGGGGAGGGGCTGGTTTGGCCTTTCCCAGCCCTCTGAGTTAATTTGAAAGCTCTCATGTTGATTTAAACCGAGGCTGAAGTCCAATGCGTTTCCCATTGGGGTGGTCCAGGTCCCTCCCTACTGCAGGGGTGGGTCACGGAGCTGATTACGGAGCTGCCCTCGTTGTTTGCTCTTAAACATCTGCTGTCCCATCCTGGTGGTTCTCCTTCAGAAGAAGGTGTCCTCCTCAAGGCTGGTGGGACAAAGAGTCACTTCTCAGCTGATCCTGAACCCCCTGGATCCCTGGTGGACTTGTTGTTTACAAACAGAGGACTTGTAGGTGATGCGTAGGTGAGGCTGGACATTCTTCAAGAAGGAACTCCTAAAGAAGTTCCATTCAGACTTATTTGGTCTCTTCACCCAAGGAACAAGCGACAGGACAAGAGGAAACAGCCTCAAGTTGCATCGGGGGGGTTAGGTTGGACCTGAGGAACAATTTCTTCCCTGCAAGGGTTGCCCAGGCCTGTTCCAGGCTGCCCAGGGCAGGGGTGGAGTCCCCATGATCCCTGGAGGGGTTTCCAAGCCATGGAGATGTGGTGCTGAGGGACATGGCTTAGTGGTGCCCTGGCAGTGCTGGGGGAATGTATGGAATTGATGACCTTGAAGGTCTTTTCCAATCAATACGATTCTATTATTCTATGGTCCCCATCTGTCTCTGGGATGTGCTGAGTGGGTTGAGAATCGATTTGATATATCTGAAAGGCTCAGTAGTAACCTGGGAAGGGGATATCTTTGGCTAGGGCACTGGCTCTTGACTCTCCCAGGCAATAAGCAACAAGCAGAATCAGGTCCCTGGATTCAAGCCCCAGGGTCTGTGGATTAGGTGATGGGGACAGGACATGTTAAAACAGCATCAGCCCCAGGCAGGATTTATCCTTTGAGTTCTGTAGTGAAGAGTTTACCTAAAATGCTGCCTTTGAGGATGGTCATTCCTGTGCATTATACCTGGCTGGGTGGCACAGGCCATCTCCTGGTGACGAGCTCTGGACCGCTTTCTATCCCACCCTCTTTGGTTTGGTGGATGAACTGCAAAGCCTGACAGCCACAGCCCCTTGTGAGGCAAATTGTCTCATGCCCATTCTCCCAACCCAGCCACAGGGGATGGCTCAGTGGCTGATGCCTCGGTGTTGCTGATGGAGGTCAAGCAGCAAACATGGGAGAGCATCTCCTCCTGTGATGTTTTGGCTTCTCCCTTTGCCAGCCCTGGCCCCGGGGCCCATTTGAGCCATGCAGGGATGGATTTCAGGCACAGCATGAAAGAAAAAATCCTTCTTTTATTTCTCTCAGAGCATCTCTCACTATGAACTACCGCCAGCCCACTGCCAGCTGGACCGTTTACGACGGCAATAAAAGCCAAACGGCAATACAAAAATTGCACCTGTCATAATTGGGCTTGATTTAACTATGGATAGAGGCAGCCGATGGTGATGCTCATTTGATATGTTGTGGGAGGGTGCCTCGGCCAAAGGATACCACCGCGGCCGTGTCCCCCGCCTCAATGTGCTGGACCCTCGAGCATCTGCTTTGCAGAGGAATTAAATCACTTTGATTTTCTCTGAAAACAGGATGCTGCGTGAGCTCATGTTTTTAAGTAACGGGAGAAAAGGACGGCTGCCGATTTTAATTTGACGTTGTCAAGCTTTTTTATTTTTTTTCCTTTCTTTTTCTTCTTGAACTTCATAGGAGCCTGGATGGTGCTGGCAGATGAGGAGAATGTTTTAACTCCTGCTGCTCTGAAACTCGCCGCTGTGGTTTTTTCCTTTCCAAGAAAGGCAGCTGTGCCAAGCAGTAAAAGGTCTTTTACTCCCTGGTTTTCACCAGCTTTGGTCCATCCTGGTGGAGACAGGACAGGAGCAAAAGCCCGTTGTACAGAAATAGTGATATTTACCCCTCAGAGTAATGAGGCTTCTTGATCGTTTTAACATACGAGGCATTTTCTGCTGCTCCCTAGTCTCTTCTCTCCCCTCTAATTCCTTTGTTATCCTTGCCAACAAGGCTCGTGCTTGCTGACAGGGCATGCAAGGATGCTCCAGCATCTCCTGAGCTTCTGCATTCTTCAGGATTCTGATCCCTATTGCGGACACAGCTAAGCAGGGGAAAAGGGGCTCCCAGAATCACTGGGTTTGGACTCGCAGCAGTGCCATTCAAAGCACCATCCTGTTTTCAGGCTCGTAAAGGTGATGTTTCAGCCCAGCCTTCATTTAAAGAGCAGATGCTGTGTACAGGGACTCAATTTGTTACTCAGATCCCCCTGCTGCCCAGAGGATGTCCAGAGCTTGTGGTATTTAATTTCCTTTCTCCCTCTAATGAGTGCTAATGGAAAGGGAAGTATCAGCGGTAGGAGGTGGTACCATCTCCCTGGAAATCCCACTAGCCCCACAACTGGGTGTTCAAGAAAACACCAAGTACCAGGCTTGGGGACCACTTCTGAGTCCTAGGGCTCTGCTCAAGCTCACCAAACTCTTGAGCCATCTGAAAGCCAGTGTCTGTCGTTGAAAGCAAAACTTGGGTTCCTCTTTCAGGGTTTCCATTTTACTACCCTGTTGGGTATTTCTGCAAGACATCCCCACTTGGTTTCTTTTCTCCCAGCTCTTCTTGCTGCTGGGTTTTGAGAGCATCATGACCCATGCTCGGTACAGCCTCTCCGTCCCCTTTGAAAGGGGTTATTGGACTGATGCATTTAATCAAGAGTAATGAAAGCAAACAGTGTAATGTCAGTGGTATCTCTTCTCTCGCCCCTCCAGCGATTTCATATCCTGTTGTAATAATGTAAAGGATTAAAGGTGAGCTGGGAAGCGGTGACATGAGGATGTGACACAGGCAGGCGGGTGGCTAGCTTTCCGCCTCCTTGTGCTGTTGGGAAATCTCATTTTGCAGGCTGGCCCTGCTCACAATGTGCATTTGAATGAAACAATTCCTTCTGTGAGAGGCATGGCTAATATATATATATAAAAGGGGTTATTACAGCTTTGTCCTGATGTTGCTGTCTCACACAATGTCTTTGGCATCAACATTGGTGCCTGCTGATGTGCTGAGCATGGTATTCCCCAAGTGGAGCTGTTAATCCCTGTCTTAATTTGAGTTTTCAAGGACAGGTTGAACCCACAGAGATGGGTTCATGTATCATTGATGGGAAGGTAATGGGAGAACAGATGTAAGCAGCTGGTTTTCTCTGTAACCCATTAATATGTGTCCTAGGGCAAAATAGTTCCAAAGTTGCATGAGAGATGCCTCTTCTCTCTTTTCTAACCTGGGAATGATGAGTGGAAGGTAAAAAGAGGAGGAGGGGAGGAAAACCTCAGGTCCTAAGGATGCCTGTGCTTGCTCCCAGCCTGGCTGGACAACACTTAGATGGGAGCAGTTGGTTAGAAACCCACCAAGCCCTGAGCACATTGCTGGATGGGCTGGGCGAGCATATATGAGACCTGATGAGCCACAACATTAATGATGCAGGGAAGAGGATGCCGCAAACAAATCTGTAGCAGCTCAAAAACAGGCTAATGGGGCACGCAGGAACAAGCTTGTTAGTAAAAAAAAAAAAAAAAA
>WEIS01078573.1:0-14510 GCA_013389965.1 Todus mexicanus | reverse complement strand
AAAAAAGAAAGAAAGAAAATAAAAAGGAGGCTGGTCATCGAAAATCAAACGGAGTCGGTATCTTCTGGAAGGGAGAGGGAAAGGGGAGGTTTAGCTGGAGACAAAGGACCTTTGTCTCTAATTACAGGAACAGCAGAGGCGGTGAAGGAAGATGAAAGCTCCATGTAAAGTACTGGGTGTTTTGATCTGCAACTGAGTTACCTCTGAGATGTTCCAGCAGGATCCCCCAAGTCAAATTAGCTTCTGAGGGTTTGTTTTGAAATAATAACCATGAAAAAAAAGGCCCTCTTTTGTGCATCTTTGTGACTAAAAGCTTTAAACGCAGGGGCCTGAGCCATCTCCCCAGCCCTCCCAGTTACAGATGCATCCACTCCTCTTCTGCAAGGCTCCACTTGGAGCTTTGCTGGATAATTCTCCCCTACCATGAGCTCTACCCAGAGGCCAGACCTTCCAACCCACTAGCTGCATGGGTTTTCCCCTCTGCTACGATGTTTTATTTTGGATTTATGGGATGTCTCCTCCATCTGGGGACCGCCACAAGTATAGGGGGGGCAGTGCATGGACTAGAGGGGGCAGAGAAGAGTGACCTTTGTAGGAGATATCATAGTGAGGAATCAACCTGTGACCTCTCACTGTCTCTTCTTGTATGAGTCTGGCTTAACTTGCCTTTTTGAGCCTTGTTTTTCCTAGGAGTTAAGGGAAAATGAAAATGGGAATATTATTTGAAGAAGAAATGGTGTCTTTAGGAACCAAGTGTGCCAGCCCCCAGGATTCATCCCGTCCTGCCTCATATTTGGACGCAGACTCTCCCACCATCCATAGACATGACCTATTGCCCCAGGTTCCAACCTCACCCAACCCACACTTAATCACTAATGAGCATCTGAAGCCGGAGATGCTTCTTCAGGATATTCCTGGCATTGGCAACTCTTAATTTACTGCCAGGACGGTTCCCCGCTGTCTGGCTTCAGCTCGGAGAAATATATAACTGACAGCTGGTGAAAGCACCATTTCATCCAGCAACGAGGTGAATCCAGCAAATAATTGTCCAAAGATTATCGCGGCGTAATGGTGCAACAACAGCAGCCGCCGCACATCATTAGAGCTTACCAGGCAGCGCAGGAAGAGATTCGACATAACTAAAGCAAACAAATGCCGAGCAAAATACACAGCAGATGTAGCGTATTAGTTGTGCACGGATTGACTTTAAGAGCTGTGTGTCAACAGCATTGAAGCAAGGCAGGGGTTGGCAAAGCCTGGGGCTGGTTGCATCTCTTAAGCCCAGCTCCCCCCCATCGTGGATTCTTGGAGTTGATGGATGCTTGGGAATGGTTGGAATCTCCTATGGTCTTTCTCTGAGACTTTGGAAAGAGGTATCTGGGTTTTTTCCCCACTTCCCTGCTTGTCAGATGAGTGCAATAACCCATAGTGCCTTTGCCTCATCCCTCCAGGTGGGAATTCCTTTAGTGCCAGACCTTTTTCAGCCCTCAAAGCTCCTCTGCTGTTCTGACACTGGCCATGCTCCTCTGATTTTTATTCTGTTTTATTCTGTGTATGTGTGATGAGGGACCAGCATTGTCATTGTTTGCTCTATGCCTTTATGTGGGCTCAAAGCACTGCAAATATTTGGGCTACTCCACCAGCAGGGACATAAGAATTAGTAATTTGCAAATTTACTCCTTTTTTTCTTTTTAGCATAAAAAGAAGTATTAAGGCATTGACAGAGGTTCGTTTGGGGAAAAGCAGCTACTGCCAGGTTAGGTGGCCCCAGTTAAGAGCTGCAAGTGACCAGGATGAAGGTTGTCTGGACTGTTAAATCTTGTCTAACCAGTAGCAACTGGCTTGGGCAGTGGCTTTTTTTGGTGGTTTCTAGAAAAAATGGAAACTGCTGAAGTTTCTGTCTCTTTTGAAACTGGCAGCAACTTTCTGTCCTAGAGCTCGATCCTCAGGGTGAATGAACGAGGGAAAAGCAAAGCAATCCAGGACAGAATTTTGTGGTAAAAATGGCTTTGCACATTTATTTATTTAGTTTTCAGTCTGGTGCTGCATTAGTGTAGACCTCAGAACAGCTGGAAGAAAAGGTTTATTGGATGATGGGGACATTCTTGCATTGACCATCAGCTGCAGGTTGCCTCCTCACTCTCCTCCTCTGCTGTTTTATACCCTTTTTATTGCTCCTGCATCCTCAGCGTTGTAGTCCCAGATGATGGTGATCCATCACCACATTGCAACATTCCCACTTCGTTTTGCAGACAAGCCAAACCCTCTACCTCCTTCGTCCAGACAGCGGAACACCAGCAATAGTGTCTGAGACGTGCTTAAATACCACTTCAGGCGAGGCAGAGCGTAAATACTCCCTGGGAGCCCTACACGGAAGCCAAGTGTACGTCGCAGCAGCTGGGGGATGTGTGCAGCGTGCACGCTGGAGAAACATATATAGGACATCATCAACGTTCGGCAATTTATTCCACCTATGCCTTTTTTATTTGTCACTATGGTAACTACAAAGTAAAGATCAAAGCAGAGTGCCAACAGCGGGAAAAGGTATTACTCCCCCCTCCGCCCGCCCTTTGCAGAAATAACTTAAGCTTGTTTTTATTTCCTTTCCATTCAGAAAAAAAAGATCCCATGCTGCTGGCCAGTGCTGCTACAAGGGGTTGGAGCTTTTTTTGGCAATGGATGAATCCTTGTCTCCAGTGGCTGAGAAATTGCACCTCAAGAGCTTGAGGATCAAATAAACTGAATTTCCACCCATTTTGAAGCAAACGTGAAGTGCAGCTTGATGGATGGGTGGTGGGATAATGAGGAAGGGGACAAAGATGGCTGATAGGAAAGGTCCTGCGTGTTAAAGGTGATGATGGTTTGGAGGACTGGAGCAGCTCCTGGAGCTGGAGGAGAGAAACTGGAGAGAAACTGGTGCGTTGTGCAGGGCGGAAAAGCTTCTCAGGAGGAAACACTTGGTTGCTTTTCTCCTAGAAACCACTGATTTAATTAAAGGGAAAATAAATTGTGTAAGAATGGCACAGTCAATGAAGTCACCTGGCTGTGGGGAGCAGAGGTGCCTTGGGGACTGCTCTGAGACCTTGATGGCCCCAGGTGGGCTCCCATCGCTGTGCTGCTTGAGGGACACCTCTCTCTTAGCACCTGGGATGGGACCAGAGCCATTTCTTGGGGTGGACTGCAAGGATAACAAGGACCTTACTGAAAACAAGATGAACTTGTTTGCATGGTGGGCTGGCATCTCTCCCTGGATTTGTGGAGCAGTGTGCCTTGGGTGGGAGGAGGAGCTGGCAAGGCACTCAGCCAGGCTATCGGGTCACTGCAGATCCCAAAATGCTCCATCTATTGCTGGATGGCTGGGCTTGTTGAAGACCATGCTGCTGCCTGAGCTGTCTGCAAGCTGCCAGACCCTTTGATGAATGTTTTGTGTTGTACATGGTACAGAGCAGGCTGGTGGGACCTAGAGTGATGGAGGAAAAGCCCACATTGGAGCAAGCAGTAGGGATGCTGGTCATGGGCCGGCTGCCCACACGTGCTGGTCCTCACCCATCTCGTGGCAGGCAATTTGCTGGGAATGAATATTCCCCACCACAACTCACTCCCTGGAAACAGCAGCTCCAATGGAGATTTGATTGTCACTTAAAATGGAAATCAGCAGGCAGCTGAAACAATGGAGGGGAGGAGGAAGAGGAGGGAAAATCCCATGCTGGCTGTCCTGGTTGGTGCAGAGAAGAGGAGATTCAGGTCAGAAAAGGGTTCTCCGCAACAGCTGATAATGCTCCCGGCTATGCCCTGTGGCTCCAGGTCTTGTGATGTGTTTGGGGGCCCCATCCATGCCCTGTAGCTCCAGACAGAATGTTTTAATGACAGTAAAAAGCCAGATACCACACAAATCTCAAACTCTGCTTGATTTTTGCTTGCTTTTCCTTAGTTATCATGGAAACAAGGTGAAAGCACCAAAAATTTAGGGAAGGGCTCCATTCTATTCATGTAGCTGCATCTCCAGGGTCTTAAGTGAGGACACTTGGGATCCAGCAGTTGCCCTGCTCTGATTACCCTCTTAATTATTTTAATGATGAATAATTGGGCTCTTCCCCAATAGGTGTAGAAATAGAAAGGCAGGTGCAAAAAGCAAGGGGATGCTCATCAACGTGCACCTATCAGCTGTCCTTCCAGCCATCGATCCCCTGCCACCTGAGCTGAATTTCTTGCCAGGCATGTGGTGTTTCCAGCCCTACTTTGTCAACTCCAGTGAAGTAAGCACGAACCCAAACTCTGTATATTTAATTATACCAAAATGTGGCAACTATGCGCAGGCAAATTTTTAACTCTGATTTAAAACCGAGTAAAAAAGGGGGGGTTTAAAATACATGAGCACACTTGAAAGTACAGAATTTGAGGCTTCTGCGTTGTGTGTTTGCAATGTAAGTGGTAATCTCTTCCTCTATGGGCTATAAAGCAGCTTTTAAGTTGGAAGGAATCGAGTTCCGCGTGTATTTGTTGTTTCGGCAGATGAAACGAGATGCACAGTCACAGCAATAAGCAGCACAGCCAATTAGGATGTAGGCGCTTAAAAAATTAGCCGAAGGTTTTCAGCTGTCAGGAGACTTTCTGGAGGGATTTTGAGGACAGCCAGGGGCCATCTGGTTTTATGAAGGAATTTAATCCATTTAGAAGTGGGATTATGGGATATATTTTCTTGCAGGTGCTGGGCATGGTGGCCTCAGACTTGCTTTGAGTTTCTCCTTGCTCCCATAAGCTTTGTGTCTTGCTGAAGATGGCTTCTGCTTTATTTTTCTTTGGAAGTAAAATTACTTAATAGGCAAGAGGGAAAATATGTCTGGGGATGTGCTGCTGTGATGAGGCACCACTGCTCATTCCCCCTGCCCTGAGGAACTGTTAGGGTACAGGCCAGGACCTTGGAAAAGCGCTTGGATGTGAGGAGAAGTGGGCTGGAAGTGGGTGTCCTCTCACAAGTGGTTGTGAGCAGCCTATGAGAGCTTCAGATTGGTAGTTCCTGAGGATGTGTTGAGTTGGAGGGTAGATTGACACCCTGGAGCTATCTCCAACGCTTGTTATTTGGGTGAGTGGAAAACCCTCCATAGCCGATGTTGCATGTAGATTCTTCCATGGGAATGATGCTGGGTTAACCTGGTAGGAGCTCGATCATAGGTCCATCATAGTCAGAGCTAGCAATGGAGGATTCTATTGTCAAGAGGAGTTTACTTTGCAGCAGGGCTAGTACATCCTTCAGAGAGCATATTTTGGATATAAATTTGATGCTGGGCTGGATGAGCTGTCTGCTCAATGGTGGTGGTGTGGAGATCCTCCCTACTTGGCTTAGTGGGTGTCTCAATACTGCTCTGTTAACATGTGATGAAGCCAAGGAGGCCATCAGTTTGGGCAAAACATGTCGACCTTCCTGGCCATGAAGAATCAGGCCTGATGCTCCTCATGAGATACTGCATCACCACCACCACCCAAATGCAGATGCATCTGCTGAAATCTCACTCTGGGTGATTTTTGACTCCAACAAAGCAGGACAAAGTTGTGTCCTGACACCCTTTGGAAGGAAACAAAACACAAACCCACTTGCTTCTTTGAAACCACATTGGAAACACGATATACAGCTGCATGAGTTGGGTTGGACCCACCTAGCCCCAAGCATCCCGCGGAAGCTGTTGAGATTCATAGAAACATAGCAGCTCTGTAAAAGCTGTGAATTGCCATCAAACTTATTTATTGATGTATGTTCCCCTGTCTGCCTTCTGTCTTTTTCCACTCTGGGTTTTGTCAGGTTTTATGGCCAGATTTTGTGTTTATTAGGAGGAAGGTCTGGCTGGTGCTGGCCCACGTGCAAATCTCCAGGGCGCTCAGGTCTCTGGGGCTGCTCTGGAAAATACTTCATAGCAAAAAATCTGCTGAAAAAATGCTTAGGTAGCTCTTCTCTCCTGGATGGATGGGGTGACGTGCAGTTGCCTGTCTTTGGCCAGACCCTGGGGACTCATCTGGGCCCTTCTCAAATGTTTCTGCTGGGTAGATGGAAGGTGAGCACCAAAGACCACCCTGGGCAACTCTTTGAGCCTTTGAAGGTGGAAGGGGTGGTGGGATCAGAACTTGGCTGCTGTACTCCAACAGCAGTGACTGCCACAGCACTGGCCCCAGGTTTGCAGGGGCAAGCTTGCATGTCTGGAGGTCCTAGATGTGACACCAGCAGGGCAAGCCAGGACCACTTTGGGGTGCATCATCTCACCTGTGCCATGGTCTGGTGACACTCTGGGGTCACTGCGAGAAGCAGAGGAGGACCATGGGAGTGGTGCTGGCTCTGGCTCACCAGGAGCTATCCTGTCCTGGAAGGATGCCTAGTTCATCTGCCTCCCTCACACCCCCCAAGGCCCATCCTTGGGGACATCTCCAGCATCCCACCACCCCAGCTTCCATCATGGGCCATGACTCATACATACAGTCACCCCCGCTGCACACCCCTCTTCCTTCCCACCCCCGAGCACCTAAATATACCTCCAGCTCTGCACCAACACCCCCTCCTGCATTCCTGAACCCCCATGTGTGCTCTTCTCCCATGCTGCTTCTGCCCTCCACACCCCATCTCTCCCATGGAGAGGGGCTCAACAGTGACACCAGGGACAGCCTGCCCGTGATGCTTCAACCCATTTGTCCCCTGCAACCAGCATCCTGCCATTCGTATTAATGCACCACTCGAAACACAAGCTGTGATGGAGGAGATATATTTAGACTAAATCCCTTGCAGGTGATTTTAGCGGAGGGAGGCAGGGTTTAATTTTTCCCTGTGGTGGTTTAGCCTCAGGGTCTCTTTCAGAAACTGTGCTTCGATCCTGGCAGTGCCAGCAAAGCCCCCAAGGTATTGAGTGCTTTTGGAGACCCCCCTCCTGTCATCAAACCTTGCATCTCAAGTGTAGTTGAGAAACCCCACAGCATGTGCCCAAGCCCTCCCCAGACCGTCTGTTCATCCCTCCCAATAGATTCTGTTGCATGATATCTCTCAATAACTCATTTCTTGCAGACTCCTTGATCTCAACAATGTCCCATGGCAGTGAGTTCCCCAGGCTGGTCGTGCCCCATGTGTAGAAGTCTGAGCTCACTTTCTTCCCCTGAAGGCTTGTGTTAGGAAAAAAGGGATTTTTTTATTTTTTTTTCCCCTCAAGATACATGTGCATGCTCCAACCCTCTAGCAAATGCAACATGACTCGAAGTGGTTTTGCTTGAGCTGATCCCAAAAGATGTGTGCATGTGTGTGGTAAACCTGGTGGCTCATGGCAGGGTGATGGCTCCAACTGAGCATGTGGTCCCCAACCCCTGCATTCTATACATCCATCTGAGCACAAGTCTGGTGAGGAGCAGCTGAGGGACCTGGGCTTGTTCAGCCTGGAGAAAACGAGGCTCAGCACAACTCCCTGATACGACGCTGGAGCCAGGTGGGGTTGGTCTCTTTTCCCAGGGAAAAAGTGACAGAACAACGGGAGGTTTAGGTTTGACCTGAGGAACAATTTCTTCCCTGCAAGGCTTGTCCAGGCCTGTCGCAGGCTGCCCAGGGCAGGGGTGGAGTCCCCATGATCCCTGGAGGGGTTTCCAAGCCCTGGAGATGTGGTGCTGAGGGACATGGGTTAGTGGTGGCCTGGCAGTGGTAGGTTAGTGGTTGGACTCGATGGTCTTAAAGCTCTTTTCCAACCTAAATGATTCTGTGATTCTCTGATTTTCATGTTCATGTGATGTTTCCACCTTGTACAAGGAAATTACCTTCCTTTGTTTCTTTTTCCTGTGGCCTATCAATACAGCAGCAGCAGATGGAAGCCCACCGTCCAGGGTGTTTTGAGTGTTCAGCACAGTTACAACCGTGCCCTGAACTCACTGTGGGTCAGGAGTTAATGTTGCCTTGGCAGGTGGTTACCAGAGGCTGAAAAAGAGGTGAGGAAGCTATTTACCATTTCTCTCACCTCTCTGTCAAAGGAGGTGTGTTTTATGTCTGCAGACCAAAGGGGAGAACAGGATTTATTTGGGAAATAAAGCTCTCTATTTATTCATTCGGGGCTNGGGACTTGCATATTTTTTTCGCACTACATCCCATGGTGCCCTTGATTAATTTTGTTCTTAGTGTATCTCAATTTTGTGCTAAGGTCTTGTCCCCACCTTCCTGCTGATGTTTAACATTCTTGATATAGTATGGTCAGCTTGGAGCAGGTTGCTGTCTCCTCTGCTAGCACGAGTCAGTGCTGTGAATCAACTTGTTTCAAGTCCTGGATGTTTGGACACAGACACCCAATGGCCTTTCCATCTCTTCAGGTGACACTGCTTAAATGTGGTTCTTCAAGAAGCCTTCCTTGCTCCTCATGCCAGGGAGAGAGGGCTCAAGTGACCCCAGCAAGAGGCACATCTGCATGTGTCACGTGTATTGCCAAGAGGCATTAGTATGTTTGCTTTAATACACTAATATCTAGTTATTGTGTTAAATTAGTGACAAGTAGCCACGAAGAATGGAAGACACCCCTTTCTCCTGCAATATGTTGAGTGATAGAGCATTTCTTGGGTACATTGCCGGTAACGTGCCAGTCATGTAGAAGATGGCTGGCACTGATGGCAATTATTCAAGCCTTTGGGGAGATAGCAAAAACACAAAAGTTTTTTTCTTCCCCTTCACTTGTCCAGTGTGAGGTGAGTGTAAATTAACCCTCCAGCAGGTACCTTGGTGTCCTCATGACACGGATGCCCTTACATGTGCTGCGCTGGGACAGGAAAGGAGCTCAATTTCAAGGGGGACAGGCTCTGGAGAGTGTTTGTGTCTGGGGATTTCTCCCTCCAGCCTATTTGGATTTCTTTCTGAAATCCCATATTGCCTGAATCATGCTACTTCCTGAGAGAGAAGCTCAGTGTTTCCTACAGGCAATCGAATACATCCCTAGCTGACATGTGTGTCCCTGACATTGTCAGGCTTAAGGAGAGAGAGATGTTGAGCTGTTTCTGGAGAGGGAAGCTCAGCCTTGTAATTATATGCATCACCAGATGCTGCTGCCTCAAACTCCCCAGGCAGGGCAGGATACCACATGCTGCTCTGATCCCCATGGCTGCCCCTTCCCATCACTTTCCACCTGAGGCCACCTTCTTCAGCAGGACCATCTTCTTGGCCTGGCCTGTCTCTCCCCATGCACACCTTCATCTTCTATGTTGCTGTCTCCATCTCCTTGCTCAAGGCAGATACCTTTTGTCTTGCTCTCATCACATCTTGCTGCAGGGTTTTCATCTCATGTTGTTGCTCCTCCATGGTCTCAGGAAACTCTTCCTTAACACATCCCTCTCGTTTTCAGCGATTCTCCTTTTTTTCACAGTTGTCTCCTCTCTGTTTCATGGCCAAGTGCAGAAGGAGCTTGGCTGGACCCTGTTTGCTGGAAGTCATCCCTAAAAGTGACTATGAGCCATGGAAAGCCTCACTTGGATTCCAGTTTTTGAACACCTGGGTCAAGTCCTTCAGGAAACATCTTCCGTGTGCATATCCCTTTCTTCTTCTGAGCAACAGCTATCTCTTCCTTGTGGCCATTTCTTCCACTGCAGAGCTCCTGTGGGACATGTCTCAGGAAAATGAGGTAAACTTGCTGAAATTATTTCCCAAACGTAAGTTATTAGCATGAATTTCTCATCACAAAAACAATAACTGAGGACTTATCTTCTTTTTTTTTGTTTTGATGGAAGCCGGAATGTCTAAGAAGCAACACATATCCACTAGATAATTAGATTGAAAGAAAACCACCTCTCTGAAGACAATGAGATGATAAAAGAGATCAAGGTCCCTGGGAAAACATAATCCTTCCCTTTTTTCCATTACTTCTCAGGTTATTTCATTTTCCTATTAAGAAATTTGATTTGCTGATGAGCAGGAGAGGAAGCTTCCAGACTCAGAAAAAAACACTGTTGGGTTGCATGAGGACAAGCTATTAAAGATTCAGCGATTGCACAAACCCCGAAGGTAAAGAATCCCCCGTGAATTAGCATGAGACCCAGGCTTTTTGGTGGAAGGAGGCTGATTAAACCCTTCTTCTGTCACCTGTCCTACAGCCACCCTCAATAACAGCAGTCAAAAATAATCCGTACCCAAATGTCCATCCAAACCTGTCTGTGTCTCTTTGACCATGGTGTCAGGGGAACCTGGGAGGAGCCGGCCAGACTGCTTGCTCTTGCTGTGTGCAGGAGTGTACCTGCAGCAAGAGGGAAACCTCACAGGAGGACATCTCCCCTTGTGGCAGGACCTTCCCCAGGAGCTTCCCCCACCACCATACAGCTCCCCCCTGCAAGGCTCTTCACTTGTGCATGGGACAGCTGTTTGCAGGAGGAAGCCTCCTCTCAGTCTCGTGGAGATCCTTCCCGCAGGACACCTCTGCTTGGAGGTCCCTTGGGTGCAGGAGCCTTTTCTAATGCAAATCTCACTGAAGAGCTTTCCACCATGGGAAGAAGGTCTTTCTTCCCTTATGCGCATTTTAAAAATCTCCCCTCTACTTCTTGCACTTGGTGGTTTGGTGATGACAGATTCCTTCACAGCTGAGGGACCCACCAGTCTGACACCCACAGGTAGATGCCATCTCCTCCCTGAGAAAGTGGTGAGACCTCCTGGTCAGCCCTGTGTAGTTGCAAAGCCAATGCCTCTCTGGAGTGAGCACACGTACCCCAGGCTCAGGAAGTTTCTTGGACGACCACAAGAAGCCTTTCATTGCTTCAACAGTACTTCACCCACATCCATCAGAGAAGTTTGGACAGTTTGTGTCCAAAGTTCTGCAAATGAGAAGGCCTGGCCACCTCAAGCACTGAAAACCACCTCTCTCAAACCCTGGGAAGGAACTACCAAACGGGGTTGGATGTCTTGTAGTTGTCTATTTTTTTAATTTTTTTAATTTTTTTGTGCATTTACTAAGTGCTGGTTGTTTTGTTCCCAGGTGACAAAGGAAGGTTTGGACTTGTGGGGTTGCAGTATTTAGATCTGGAGGCACTAAGGATGGGGTAAAGATATCATGAGAGGTGGAATACTGGGATGCAGCTCCCCTGGGAGCAGGTGGGAGGAGAGCAGTACCTCACTGCAGTGTGCTCCACCTGCCTCCCCACCACTAGTGATGAAGGGAAACTGAGGCATCTTGGCCATGAGGAGAGGGTGGTCAGGTATTAGAGCAGGACCTAAACTTCTGCCTCAAATGGGCAAGACCAAAGAGCACATCTGCCTGCCTTATTCCCTGCAGCATGAGCTGGGGCACCTGTGGGTGCTCAATTCTCCAACTGTACTGCTGAAAATAAGGCTTTGCCTGCCTTGTCAGAGGGATGTTCTCAAGCTTAACAGAGAGATGAGGTGTCCCCGTGCCCCTTTGCAAAGCCACGCTGAGGTGATGTGGTCCCCCCAGCCCACTGCCACCACCAAGCTGGTCTGGGCTAAACTTCAGTACCACAGATGCTTGCGGTCTGCTGCAACCAGGGACACTTGGGCAGGAGGGAAAAGCAGCCCCATGTCACACAATGACAAGAGCAGGGAGCTTCAGTGATGTGGATCCTTCTTCCCTGAGGACCAGTGAGGCACAGCTGCCCTTTAGTACAAGAAATGTTCCAGTTCTTTCTCACCCCACTGCTCAAATTGGCCTTTCATTGCCCCCGAAGGAAGGAATCGGCCAAATACAGCGGCTGAGCTTCAGCTGTAATGAAACTGCACATCTGGACCCAGACCTGACACCAGGCCACATCCTGGACGCGATCTAGTGTGGGTAATTACGCCACGGAGCAACATCTCCTCAGTCCTTCCTTGGGGTCAGGATCATTGTCTGAGTGGCTCTGGGAGGGGACAAGACCAGATCCCCACCACGGTGCCTGCCTGGCTTAAAAGTGAGCTGGGGGGGGGGTGTGTGTGTGCCATGGAAGGTTTTCCTTCTTTCCAACCCTTCATGGAGGAGACACGGTGGCTGGGGTGGCACCACGTTGTCCCTCCAGCTCAGCTCAGGGAGGGAGTCTGCAAACTCACATCAAGGAGTGTGGCTCAGCTTTTTAGCATGAATTATTAATTCAGAGCCAGCCTTCCCCAGAGCAACGCTCTGCCTAATTCTGGAGCACCCGCTGCAGAGCAGATTCACTGCAGCCTGCAGAAGCTTGTGTTTGTATTGTCACCTTCATACACACTGCCCCACTCCCACACACACTGCCTTCCCTCTCGCCCTTCTCGCCCTTCTCGCCCCCGCAATTAATTTGTGTGTGCCCACAGAGGGGTCATTTCATTCTTCACTAAAAGTTGCAGCCAGTGGTGAGTCACAGAGGACCCTGAAGTTGATTCAGATGTTGGGACCTTTCTCCTGGCAGGGTGATATTCACTCTCTCTGCATTCTCCTCCACCTGGAGACTCTTGCTCTTTGGCTGTTCCCTCCTAGGGAGTTTGATGGATGGGAACCTCTCACATGAGTTTTGATGCAATGGGAGGTGTTTGGAGACTGCTTTCGTCTCTAGTTGTATCAATAATTAATATGTTGATCCAGAGCAATATTATAAACACGGTAAATAATTTCTTTTCCTCCCCTTTTATTCTTGGTTGTTGTGTTTTTTTCAATAAATAGCAAAACTACCAGCTCTTAGTGTCACTGCTCAGTGGGGACTTTTCAGTCTTCTTGATGAGATGTCCTCTCCATCCCTCTGGCTGGATGGGTCGGAGATGGCCATGGTGGTGACATGGCTCAGTGGCTCAGTGGAGGGTGAATGGTTCCTGACAATTTTAAAAGTCTGACTTTTTAAAGCTTCTCTTTTTTTTCTTTTTTTTTTCTTTTTTTTTCTTTTTTTTTTTTTAAATGAAAAGCTTACATATAATGGCATGGAGTCCTCTCAAAGCAGCTGAGAGCCCTCCAGTGATGTTCAGCTCATTCATGTTTTGAAGGCTGCTAGAAGGTCACTCCACGGGGACACCAGCATGGGCATATGCCACACTGCAGGTGGTTTCTCCAGCATCTTCCCATTGACCGTTTTCATTTCTCACTCACTTTTACATCTTAATGCCTCCAAGATTTGGATTTAGAAATCACATCATGGCTCAATGTGTCCATCAGGGTGGGGGACATCTCAAGAAGGGGAGGTTGAAGCATCCATGGCAGACAGTTTCCAGCAGGTCCAAGCCCGACTTGGACAGCAAATGAAGCAGACCTTTCCAGAAGCCTTCAGTGCTCAACTTGCTGACCACTGACTTAAAGCTTCTTGGCCTCAGTGTCAAAATAGTTTTGAAGGTTGTTTCATCAGCTGGTTGGCGTTTATTCTGGAGAACACCACTGCCAACATGATTCACCTGAGGCCAATAATACCCATGCCATTTGAACTTCTTAAATATGCAGATAGGACTTTTGTCCTCTCACTCGTCTGCAGAAGTCACCTCTGCCTTTCATGATGTTCCTTGAGGTTCCACAGTCCAAATTAAAATGTCATCTGCTGTAACTTCAGCACCTCCTAATCCCTCAAATATCTGCTAAATTACTCTTTGAAATACCTTGGGAGCAGAACTAATTCCAAACGGCATTAGCTTAAATTCGCAGTGTCCAAGTGGTGTATTAAAAATCACCAGCTTTGAGCCCCATTCATCTAATTTTACTGGCCTTAATAGATGTCCTGCCTTCATGCTGAGAATATTTCTGCTTCTGAGAACATTGCTAACTTCTCATTAAGAGTTTCCAGTGGAGAATGTCTCCATTTGAAAGGCTTTATTTAAACTCTATAAATTAATCTGGATCTATGATTTATTTGGCTTTTTGCTTCCTACCATCTCCAGTTAATACATCAGGTTTAACCTAGTCTGATGATTGATACAGCTGAGAAGGATGAAAGACAACAGTAGGATGAGTTGGTTGGTCCTGACATGTGATGAACTGGGGAACCAAGCTTGTCCTGGTCCCACCCACTTTGGGTGGTTTCCTCTCCTGTCAGCCTTCTCCAATGTGGTAGGACACATGCACCCCTTCTGCCACCAGGAAAGGATTTAGTTGCTCTGCAAGTTGATCAGGAGTCCCATTGATGCTGGAATGCACCTTTTGTCAACTATTCCATCCCTCTGCCAGAATCCTGTGCCCACAAACAGGACACTTTGTTTAGAAAATGTAGTACCTGACAGGGATTCATCTCCAAGCATTAGCTAGAATCATGGAATCATTTAAGTTGGAAGAGGCCTTCAAGATAATTGAGTCCAACCAGTAACCCAGCATCATCAGGACACCTAAATGTCCCTCAGCACCACATCTCCATGGCTTTGAAATCCCTCCAGGGGTCATGGGGACTCCACCACTGCCCTGGGCAGCCGGGGACAGCATTTTAAGAATCAGATGGGGATAAAATTGTTCCTAATATGCAACCTAACCCTCCCCTAGTACAACTTGAGCCTGTTTCCTTTTGTCCTATCACTGAGTTAGGTGCACATCCAGGATGCTTGAGCTGAAATGAGTTAACAAGAGGGGAAGAAGCTCAAAAGAAGAGGAAAAATTGGGGGGGGG
>WEIS01078572.1:1827-15144 GCA_013389965.1 Todus mexicanus | reverse complement strand
AAAAAAAAAAATTCGTAATGCTTAGCTCAAGGAAGGGCACAATCAGAAGCAGGAGGAGCAGGAGCAGCCAGGCGATACACGCTGAGCATCGTACCCTTGGGCCAGCCCCACAGCAGGACCCTCTGCAGCACCTGAGGGAAACACCAACAGCAAACAGCTTTTGGAGAGGCGGTCTCTGCAAGATGCCCCTGGAAACATCCCTGAGCAGGGACACTTTGAAATACCCACAACTCTTTTTTTTTTCTTTTTTTTTTTTTAAAGAGCTGCTTGCCTTGCAGGTTTTGCAGCACCAGTGCTGCAGTCCTGGTTTGCTGTCTGGTAGTCAATTCTGTACTGGCTTGTGAACAGAGACATGATACTAAGCAACTTGCAGAAGCTTTTCCATGCTCTGGGCACTGAAGGGAGGTGCTCAGCCTTCCCAGAGCCCTGCAGAGCCACCAGCATTCCCAGCACACCGGGACGTGGGGCTCAGGCCTTTGCCAGCTCTGCACAGTTGCAACACAGCAACTTTCAATGCCGTTCTCATCAGAACACTTGCAACTTTTCAGACACCCCTAAATTCATTTGTTTATCAGGTTGAGAACCTTGAGATTCTATATCTGCTTGAGATTTTATATCTACTTACAGCTATTTATTATCTTTATATCAATTTAACATCTCCTATGCTCCCTTCTAGGAGGGGAAAGCAAGGGGGACATCAATGGACACCCACACCCCCTGCTTTCGTCACGCTGTTCAACAGCAAACCCCGATATTGTTTCGCCTTGAAAACACATTTCAAAACTCTCCTCAGCCCATTCCTCGGACCTGATGCTCCAAGGGTCGAGGCTGGGGCTTGCTTTGTTTCCTCTCCCAGAGGACCCCTGCTCTGCTCTGCTCCCCTGCGATGCGCAGCCCCCTCCTCGCAGCCCTGCTCTGCTGCTGCTGGGAGAGGAGGAGGAGTGAGCCGGGGTCTCCGAGGGGAGGAGGTAGAAGTCTCCATAGTCTTTTCCTTTCAGGAAACACATCCTGTTAATGTTTGACTGCCGTGGCAGTGGCTCTGTTTGTTGCAGTCGACTACGCCCAGAGGCTCACCAAAAACAGCCACGAAAACAGCCATTTCCTCTTCGTGGAGAGCTGGGGGGGCCTTTTCCTCACAGCAGTGGCTGTTCTCCAGTCCCGGCACTCGCAGCTCGGATCTTTGGAGAGAAAACTTCGGGGAGAGACTTCGGAGAGAGACACGGCAACGAAAACTCCTTGAGATCCTCCCAACTTTGCAGAGCTCATCTGGGATGACGGCGTTCCTTTCCACTTCGGCTTGGCTTTGAGAGAATGACATTTGTCGCGCTCTGTGGGATATTCTGAAGTTTGCACCTGAAATAAAAGGCTTTTGGAGCAGCGCTGGTAGACTCGGAGGAGCCAGCGTGCCTGACACCCGGTGCTGGCGAGCATCCCTGCCTCTGCCCCGCCGGCAGCTCAGGCTCTCCAGCCTCGAGACTGGATTCTTTCTGGATTCACCTCGTCAAACAAGGAATGGACCTCCCTATCATTCAGTTCATCGCGGGACTGGCATTACTTATCAAAGTGCAAGAAGGTGGATAAGCCAAAGCTTGGAAGGACCTAAAAAAGCTTTTTTTGTGCTCTTATTTTATGGAATTCTCCTACCTACCTCGCAAAATTCACATTTCCTTGCTCAGAAGCACCTCTGGACTTGACTTTGAGAATGAACGGTGATGTCCTCTAGCCATCCGTAACATCCTACAAAGCTGCCTCTGTTTTAAGTTCAATTTCAATGTGCTGCAGCTGATTGAGACCTCGTGTCTTCTGCAAATAAGAGACTGGCAGCAAGCTGACAGTCAGATATGACTGTCCAGAAACTGGTAGCCACAGCTGTGTTGGTAGCTCTGGTCTCGCTTATTCTTAACAACGCAGCAGCCTTTACTCCCAACTGGGTATACCAGACCCTGGAGGATGGGCGTAAGCGCAGCGTGGGGCTCTGGAAGATGTGCTGGCTGGCAGAAAAGAGCAGAGGAGGTGCGAGCACGAGTGCCAGGCACGGGCAAGGGGAGGAGCGCGAGTGTGAAGCCCTGGGCTGGGGTTCAGAGTCAGCTGGGTTCCAGGAGTCACGCAGTACTGTCAAACGTAAGTTCAATCTCTCGTCTTCTCTGCTTACGCTGGGTTGGGATTGATACAGTGCACGTGGTCCCCAGGAGATTTATAATGGAGCAGAGCATCCTCAAATCGTTGTTAACTGACCGATTCTAAACATTTCTTAACGTTCATCATGAAATAAATTAATTCGGAAAAATAAAAATCATTACGTTCACTAGCGATTAACTAAACTCCTCCTTCTCCCAGCCCCAAAGCAATAACCCACATTGTGCGGTCAGGTCTATACAGCGCGTGGAACAACGTACTTTGAAAAAATAAACTGTGAAGTGTAAGTTTAAGGCTTTGGGACATCTGCTGCTTGCTGTTCCCTCCTGGGTTCCTGCTGCAAGCACATCCCTTCCTGCTCAACACATTAACCCCCAACCACATTTGCTCTCAATACCATAAAATAAGAAAAAAAAACCAACAAAGAAAGTATTCAGATACCATGCAAAGTTCTTTCTCCCTTCTGTTTACTTTTGGTGGAAGCGCCAGGAGCAGAAAAGACAAAAATTTTGGTTAAAACATGTGAAAACTGAGATAGGCCTTAATGCACGCGACTATTCCTCTAGGTGATAAAACACAATTCGTAGATGACACAGGGAGCACGAAAATCAATAAGCAGCGTGTATTTCTCACTTTGTAAATTCACAGACTCATGGGATCTGAAAAATGCATACACCTTAAACTGAGCTAGTTACACTTTTTTTTTTACCAAGATGAAACCTCTAAGCCAATGTTGAGAATTAGAAAGCTGAATAATAAAAAAAAAAAAGTGCAGCTTATTTATCCCATTCATTATGCTAACGGTGCAACCCTGCTTTCAGTAAGAAACTAGAGGAGAAAAGTGGGTGGAATACCTGTGGTGATCTCAGATATCCCAGCTGTGACCCGACTAGCCATGGTGCAGAGAGGTTTGCTCCGCTGAAAGCTGCTGCTTGCAGCAACTGGCTTCTAGGCAGGCATCTAAACAAACTGGTGCCAGGCGAGGGCTTGGAGGCAACAGTGCCTCAGGGCTGCCTGCTCGGCTAAATTGTACTTTAACTGCGTCCTTCACAGAACTGAAGTTAACAGAACAAATATCTATTGAGTTCATGTCTCTAAAGTTCATGCCTTGACAGACATCAGGGTTCTCCAGAGATTTTAACAAAGCTCTGGTGCCTCTGAAGCTTGGTAGCATTAGTAGTGTAAGTGGTTTCTTAGACAAGAGGAAATGGCCTCAAGTTTTGGCAGGGGATGTTTAGATGGGATAGTAGAAGAATTTCTTTACTGAAGGGATTCTCAGGCATTGGAACAGCTTGCCCAGGGCAGTGGTGGAGTCCCCATCCCACGAGGGGTTTAAGAGTTGTGAAGAGGTAGTGCTGAGGGATATGGTTTAGTCGAGGAATTGTCAGTGTCAGATTAATGATTGGACTTGATGATCTTAAAGGTCTTTTACAATCTAGGCAATTCTGTGATATTTTTTTTTCATGGTTTGAAATGTGGAGAAAGAGCAGAATGCTCTGCTCCTCCTCAAACTCTTATATCCCTCTGGGGACAAAAACAAACAAACAAACAAAAAAGAGAGAAATTCCTTTTTAAAAATTGCTTTTATGCAGACCCATTCCACATAATGTTTTAAAAAAAAATAACGTACGGTACCATTTTTTGTATATTTGCTAACGTTAAGCCTGCATAAATCACAAACAGAAACTTCTAAACTGTTATAACCCCCTAAACCTAACTTTCAAGTCTTTCACTGATTTTTTTTGTCACGACAAATTGGATTAGAACATTTAAAAAGCTCCTCGATGCGTATCTGCAACTTCCTCACTAGAATCACTGCCCCACTTCATATTTATAAGGCATGTTCTAACTCGAGAAACACGAACACCATTCATGAATTTTAAAAGTACACGTTCTGCATCCAACAGCTCGAATGAGCTCATGCCTCTTGAATGTGGCTCCTGCAGCATTTTAAACATACAAGCTCGTATTTCTTGCTGTGCACAGCTCAGAAGATGGGTGGTGCTATAAAGATGGGCAGGGATGTATGAGTTTCACAGCAAAATTGTAGGGGCAGCAATTTCTTACGTCAGCTAGGAGCAAAATGGGATAGAACATTTTAAAAATTTGAAGTAATAATTATAGCACGATCAAGTCCCCAGAAGAATTCTCTACCAAACACTCTTAAAAATTCTAATTTAAAGGAGGACTTGAAAGAGCAATGACTCAGTTTGTATAGGAATAAAGCATCCATTCACTAGTTAATCTGGAAGCAAATAAGGTAATTCTGAATCTTTCTGAAGCATTTAAAAGAAAATCTCCCCTCTGCAGCTGTGCTGTGACAAATTAAGTAGGAAACAAATCTTTTAAGGCAAATACGTTTCCATGGATTGCACACTTAGTCAACTGACTTTCACTGCCTGCTCTCTCTCCCACTGCAATCATTGGAAAAGCTCCTTCTCAGGGGACACCACCAAGCTGGGGTGTTGCTTCTTCCCCTCCTCATGTGCAAGGCTCAAGCAAAATGATTGCAAGAAGTTGCTCCCTGTGTCAGGACTTGCATGTGCTTGAACTGAAAATCAACAGGGAATTGAAACAAAGAACAATGAAGTTTTGCATAGTTTGGGTAAAAGTTATAGTAAATGATCTGTCGAAGGATCACGCAGGGGATGAACAGAAAAAGTCAGTTTGATGGAGCATGTCTGCCAAAAGCCTTGCAGAAAACATACAGTCAAATTCCATACTAGATACCTCTCTGATCCAGATCCCCACTCACAGGGCGTCTGGGTCCATTATTCCACTGTAACACACACCACTGGAGCAAGAGGAAAGCTAAGGTGCTTTGTATTCAAGTCGTATGATGTAAACGCTGCAGCAAAGATATTAAAGTTGTCAGTAAAGCATTGCTGCCCTAAACACCAAGGGACATAAAAGACAAGGGGAAATGACAGATGCTGCAGGAAAAAAGACACTATGGGAAACTAAAAAAGATTAGAAATGGAAAAAAATAGAAATCTGGAGTATATGATATTAAAAATATGATAGGGAAATGAAGCGTCTCAATATGAGCTATTTCAGCAAGGCACAACACAAGAAACGTGGGTGACCTTGGTCACCGGGGAAGGCACCTCAGCTCTGTTCCTCACTGCTCCTGGAAGGGGGCGATCTCCAGAGGGCCTCATTTGTCTTTATCCACTTACTTCTTTCTCTCCTTCTTGCTGTGCAGTTCTGCACTCTTCAAACTACCTGTGATGCTAAAAAGCCTCTGTGACAGAGTTCAAGCGACTAGAAGCGGAAGGTTTGCGGGGGGAGTGGGGGTTTTGTGTGATTATTTTTCAGCTGGATTAAGCAGTGGTATCAGGAGTCGAACAAACACTGCTGACAGCACAAGCTGAGTGATGCAAGCGTGATGACGGGTGAGATAGCTCCTTTTAGTGGCAACAAACCACTAGATCTGTTCTCTTTGCTTATGCTGAGAATCGGAACCCAGTCATGAGGACACCAGTCAAAGTTTTTCTAACACGGACAAAACAGTAGACAACACAAATTTTAAGGCTTCACCAAGAACTCAGATGGTACATCCCCTCTTCAAAATGCCTTAAAGAAACTCAGCCAGGTAACCCAGCTCTCTTGTCATCTGAGTGAGGGCCAAGATGTTTTCTAAAGGTTATTTCTGAAGATCATGCTCTTGTCTGCATCTCTTAACTCTTCAGAAAAAGACCACGTGTAGTGGAAGCACACACTTAGTGAGATCCCCGGTGGGACAGCATGTCTTGAGCAGTCAATACTCGGCTCTGTGCCCACCTAATACATGAGCAGACACAGCACACCAAGCGATGCAGCATCACGCGGGGACACGCAAACTACCTCGACTAGCGAGAAGATGTAGCTACACCACCAGTGCTGCCCTCTCAGAGCAAACCAGACCTACTCAAAGCCACCGTTACCTACGTCCCGGCCCAGCACCAGGCCAGTAATAACATATTGCACTGTGTGAACACACCAGATTACTTGGAATCAGCTTAGATATTTTTAACCACGCTGCACGGTACAAATATGCCCTTAAACCCTCCTGTGCTACGGGGCTATCTCTGGGTGGACAGACGGAGCTGATTTATTCATTAGCCAAGGTCACAGCCTGTCCCTTTTTGTTTCAAGAACATTACGAACAATGTGGAGACGCAAGAATAGGGAGGGGTTTATAAAGATATAAAAACCTTGCTCTGTTCTTCGGGGTTCCAGAAGACGTAACAGAAATCCCAGCAGTGGAAAGCGTGTATCAGCTCAAGATGCCCAGAGCAAGATCGCCCTAGGTAACTGTGGTTCTTACAATGAAGACCAGTGCCAGATTTTACTGAGGCCCAGTGGCACAAGCAATTATGGGGCTGCCAGAAGGACCTGTCGAGCCTAAATCTGTGATTTATGCAAACACAGCTACGCTATGAAATAAAGAAGCTAAAGTGGGAAGCTGCCCGGTGTGGGAATAAAGAGGCATCAGGTGACCTGAGTGCCCAGGTCTGCTGTAATTACACAAATTTCCAGTGTCCAAAACTTCCCTGCAATTTAGCTGGCTGGAAGCCAGGTTGAGTCAAGCAGCCAAGTGTGCTGTAGACAAGTTACTTTTTCAATATATACAAATGAAGAAAGGCGGCCCACTGCTTTTGGAGAAGACAGGAACGACCATCAGATTAAAAAAAGCCCCAAGGTTTATAACATACCTGGTTGCCCGGTAAATTATTCAAGCTGTCACCCAGAGGTGGAAGCAGTGCAGACAGCTGGTGGCTCGGGGCTTGTGATATCCCCTCCTAACATCTGCAACAGGATCAATATTTAAATAACTTAAATTACTAATTCAGCAGTAGAGGCCAACGGTGGTAAATTGTAAGAGGTCTGGCTCTTGTCATGAGAGTGAATGCTCATTTTAATATGAATTTTACTATGTTGTGTACTTATTTTGGAGAAGTTAAAAACTTTTTGGGGACTCAGGATAGGAAAATAAACCTAATACAGGTTTCAGTACATATGTTTGGCAGAAATATCATCAGATAAATCAACGTTTGATTACACTCACTTTTGATACTTTCCAAGTGTTCAGAGTGAAAAGGGCTATGGAGCCTTTGAAAAATTCAGATTAAATGCATTTATTACAGCCATCAACACAGAATACCCTCCTGATGTTCAGAAACAGCAAACTACAACATCTAGACAACTCGCATCTCAACAGGAACTATGCAACCGCCTTGTCTGTTAAAATAGGTCACTGTACAGAAGCCGTCTCAATGCTGAGTTTGAAAGGCTCCCGTCATTTAACCATAAGCACTTGTTTATGTTGAAAAGTTGATGTAGCTTCACTGTTAAAAACCCCTCACCCATCTGCACTCTTTTTCTCTCCCCAAACAAGATCCCTCTGCCTTTCAAATTAAATATTAGAGTATGAAGCTTCACGCTCAGATCCTTTCCAGGGTAAAGCCCTGTCCTCACGGTAAGAACTCCGAACAACACCCTCCTGTGAGAAGGGTACAAACTGATGAAGAAAAAAACAGATTCAGATCTGATTCTGAAATGAGTGTATATTCAGCCCGTCAAAATGTATCGGTATCATAGAAGTGGTGCTTTAATTACATCTTCCCATCGTCTGCGTTATATAAGTCAAGCAAAGGTGCACTTAAATACTGCCACCGCTTGTTTCAATTTGTTTCAGAAACACCTTCGAAGTGTGTCAGTCTATTTCCTGACTCATGGTCCAAAAAGTAGCTTAACAACATAAATACCACAAATTTAAATCAACAGAAGAAAAGGAAATGCCCTTCATAAACAGAGCACAAGTTTGGGAGGTGTAGCATGACACTGAATGTCAGTGAGTAATTATAGTGATTCTATTTATTGTCTTTATTAGCTCTTAGCTATTTCTAAAGTGCTGAATCTCCCACGTCTGTGTTGTAAAATGAAGCATAGCTGGGGTTGGACTTGATGATCTCCCGAGGTCCCTTCCAATCCCTACCATTACGTGAGTTTTTCTTTTTATTTTCATAGCGCTCTTGATATTCAAGACACAGGTTGCCAAAAGTCTGGCGTAAGTGGTGGGGGTTTTTTTGGAATTATTTCTTCTAAAAATATTTAATACAGAACTTAGCTCTTTGGGTTGGAGCTCAACTTCATTAAGAGCAAGGCAGTAAGTAAGAGACAGACGGAAGTCAAATGGAGAGCTGGCCTGAACAGCACCACCTCAGCTTTTTTTGCAAAGCACTATTTCACGCATTGAATGAATCAGAGCTGCCCTGAAGAAAGAACAGTATAAGTCTATTTAGGTAAAAGTGTACTATTCTGGCTTTTCCCAGTGTCTGGATGCTTGGCTTTGCATTTCTCAAATCCCTATAAAATAGTCTTTCTAAATTACTCCAAAAGGCTGAAAAAGTAGAACTCTGCTATACAGATATACCTCTTACTTGATTTCCAGATGGCTTTGGAACTGGGGCAGGAATTAGAAGCCACTCAGCAAGCACTTAGAGCTTGGATGGAATGAACTCTTTGTTCTTTGCTCTTGTCTGGTACCACAATGGCTGGACGAACCCACTCCAAGACTGTAGTCAGTATTGTGGTGTATCCACTGCTCTGTGAGAGCAGAGCCACAGTGTGATGAGCATGCCTAGTACTGCTGGGTTTTCAGAGGGTTTAGTCACCAGGTAAACATTCTGCTAAGGCAGCGTATACCAAGACTTACCAGACTGCTTACCAGAGTGAATGTTAATAGAACAGCAGGAGACGCATCCCTTATCTCAGGGTTACACCTCAGCACAATGACAAGTTCCAGAGGAAAACCACGTCCTCAGAATTTCTTGATTATGTTAGAGAAAAATCTTATTACTGACCTAGTTAGATTAAATTTTAACAGCAGGCTATGATCTCAGCCTGCAGACACCTAGTCCAAGAAGATGAGGCCTGGCGAAGTTACAAGCAACTGAAAATGGGTTCTTGCAAAAATAAGTGAAGCAACTGAAACGTAAGAACCATCACCAATTCTATCCATAATTATTTGGAAATTTCTTACTTCCAAAATGGAACCATTTATCTTCCTTTCCAGAATAAAGTCACGTATGAACATTAAGCATTTATGAAGCCACTCAGATCTCTCTCAAAATGTATACTCAATAATGCACTGAATTAGTAAATAAACCCAAGAACTACAAAAAGGAAGGAGCACTGATAGAATATTTTTTTTTATGATTGCTTTTTCCCTATATGCAGGCAGAAAAGGGGAAGAAACCTTCACATTTTAAGCAATTAGCATAACCTGATTTGTCAGTGAGATCATCCTTCCTCATTATCCCCAAACACAGCAAATTACTCTCTAATTTGAGTAGTCTACTTCTGCAAAGCACAAATAGTCCTAGGCCTATTGTGGAACCTAAGAAAACCAAATTGCTGCTTGCAAAGAACAAAAATCAACATTTCTAATCCAGGTGGATACATCTGGTCTAGGAAGTGAGCAAAATAACAAGGAATTTGCATTCGTCTCATCCCTGGAGTTGGGATTTTGACCCTTGACTGATCACTGGTTTCAATAAAGGAGAATTCATTAGTCAGCAGCCCCAGAGCTGTACAAGAGACCCAGCTAGATATCCTGTACATGAATTAACTACTTCTCAGAGTAAACTGGGATCGAGATGGGCTTCCAGAAAGAAAAAGTCAGAGACTAGCATTTTATATTGATGAACAGTGGGCTGCTTAGAGCAGAGTTTTTGAGCCATTCAGTGTCTACTCCTTTCCAGTTCTCAACAGCCAAGTCATATCTTAAGTGAGGTGAAGAAAAGGTGTGTAAAACCAAAGCTGTTCTCTGGGTTGCCCTCCCTCCTTCACCTCTGGCAGACACGCACAAAGGAACAAACACCTTCTGCAGCATCTGGTTCTGTTCTGCTGGTGTCATCCACCTCTAGCCATAGGAAACTCCTTGCACAGATAAATTTCAGGAGACAAGTGATATTAACAATAATGAGTTCAGAACAAAAAAGGTAGGACATCAAAAATACAAAACACCTACGTCACGGCAGTCTTAGACAGCACTGATAGAATATTAGTGGTTAACACAAATGCCACCAGTAAATTGTGCAGACACTACCATCAGCGATCACGGAGGTGGCGGGTTGAAGGTTGGACTTGACGATCTCGGAGGTCTTTTCCAACCTCAATGATTCTATGATTATGAACCTCATTTTAAAAATTGTGGCTAACATAAATCATTCCACAGAAGGTGATGAAGCTTTTAATGGCCACAGAAAGTTACAATGGGATCACAGCTACTGTAAACAGAGCAGAAATGTTTGAAAAGTTCAGACAGATCATCCGAAATTCATACTAATTATAAAGGCTGTAGAAATCACCTCAGAGTGGACTGAAGCTGGCAACTACGGAATCTCTGGTTTCCATATAAATTTAAATAGCAAAAGACAGAGTAAAAGGGCACAAAACCCAAACACTAGATGTCACAGCTCTTACAAAAACTATATTGCAGCCAATTTTATAAGAGGCGAGAAATATTTATTCCTGCATCGAGTAGTCATTCAAGCAGGAAAGAGCTTTGTGGCCCGGCCTTCCTCAACATGATTTACATCTTCGGACTCTTTGAGTTGAGGCTATGAAGAAATGCTTTGAAATCGCACATTCAATTCCCTTTCTTCATCAGTGTTGTCTGTTGGTCATCCTCAATAAAAGGAAGCCAGAGCCACAACTGCTACCTTTTAGGGGGCTAACTTTTGCATTCGTACAAACCAGAATTACCTCATGCTGAGCTGACAACATGCAAAGTTACAGCGGCTATAAGTAAGAAAGCACTGTCATCTACTTTCAGGCTGAATACAATTAACAAGCTCTACTGCAAGAAGAATGGAGTTTTGTAAGTGTTACACATTATCGGTTTTTTTCCCCTTCTGAGGAAGAGCAACCATTATAATTCTAGAATGAAAACAGAACATGACAGATCGTACATTAAACCTGTTAGAATAAAGCAAAATATCTTAAGATGAACTACGGAAGGGTACTCATTTCTTATAACACCTTATCCCATGAAAATAACTGTCTTCACAGCTAACGAAATCGTACCAGCTGTTTCCTTCTTGCTATAGCTATCACCACCCTGTTGTGGTTACAACCTGGACCACATGGAACCTTCTTTTTGGTTAAAAGAAGCAGCTGTGCCAAACAGCAGCTGCATTTCTACAGCGCTCTGAGCAGCGCAGTGTGTTAGGCAAAGAATCATCCCCAAGTCTGCAGTTCTTACCAACACCACCAAACACCATTCCTGCCCCAAACAATTCTGGCTAGTAACTGAAGGTAGAGTCTTCATGGGGCAAAGCTCAAGCACCTCCAGTAGGTCATCCTTGGAAATTAGCTGCTCGTTACATACAAGATTGCTTTGCTCTGAAGCAATACTGTTGGGATGCTGTGTAACTAATGGGAAGATTCAATACATATCCTAAAGAAACTCTTAATCAGACCACAGGGAATGCCGATGGAGCGAGGGACTGCTGGGACTCCAAATGGTGTCTGAGAACCGTGTTCTATGGACTGAGAAATTTTACACGCCTGCTCAGCCAGGATTTTCTTTTTTACTCAATTTTATATCATTTTAACTTTATGCTTACTGCTTCTGTTTCCCTAGTGCAGTTCGACATGATGCGTGCTTGTAACCTCATCGCCACTGTTGCTCTGACTGCTGGCCAGCTCATCTTCGTCCTGGGGCTGATGGAGCTACCTATCATCTCTCAGGATACCCAGTGGTGGGAGGAGGCCATAGCTGCCGTGTTCCAACTTGCCAGTAAGTCCGCTTCTTTTTACTGATGGAAAAATACTTAGCCTTTATTAAATGCAGGTGAAACAGAGTTTCTTACTTTATAAACCTTTCAAGTGACAAAGACTAGCAAAAGGGCCTCAATCTAAAAGTAAAGTCATTGTCTCTTAAAAGCTCTCCCAGTGAGATTCTGCCCTACATGAATAGAAGCTTTTATCTTGGATATATCAGAATGAGTCTTCTGCCAACCAAGAAAAACAAGCCTTTATTATTTCCTATGAAACCAGGAAGGAAAACATGAAAGAAATAAACTGGATGCAATGTAATCCCACAATTTAGCAGGACAAAATATACCAAAGGAACCGTTTGAAAGCAGAGCAGAACAGCCACACAGATACTTGAAGTCTTGCTGAAACATGACTACTTGCTTTTAGCTACCTGAATTTTACTCAATGGCCACCAGCTGGATTTTGATAGACAGATAAGCCACCTAGCAAAGAAAGCTGAGGTCAATTCATAGCATCGACTGCTATAAATAAAATTCCCACTGTAATTCTCTTGGACACAGACTGTATACAGAAATGAATGAGGAAAGGAGGAAATGGTTTTATCGCAATTCCATGCCACAGCAGTGGCAACAAACTGTAAACATTTTGCAAGAATACCTTTGTCTACTACATAAAATAAGTCACTCGGTAGTTATCACGCCAAGAGTCCAATGCTATAAAATATCTGTGCATGAAACTGTCGTTAGAGGAGTACAACACTCAAGCTGCTTACAAGACTGGATTAAAAGCATATCGTTATTATTAATGTAAATAACATGTTATAACAAAGTGACAGCATTTTATTTCCAATTTTAATTTCAACTTTAAAAACTCTCATATTTCGAATGGCACACCCCTACCGAGGTCTCAGGTTTACACTGCGGCAAGACCAGCAACTAGCCGAGGTCATTTAAATATGGTCCTCACAGCAATAAACACCCATTAAGGGTGATGAACCTGAAATCCAAACATGAGGAGCCACCTGCAGAGGTTCTGTAATTCCCAAAGGACCTGATCCAACTTCCAGGTACAGCAAGACCCTCAAGCATCTGTCAGTGCTACCAAGACACAGATATATAGCTGTGCCATAACAACACCTCCCTGCAGCCTCTTCATGTGCACCATGGTCTTTGTAACGCTGGATACCTTCTAGATAGTTCTTCCTGATCATTGCTGTGATGCCTGCTTTACTCTTACACCCTCCCATCCTCCCCAAAACTCAACATGCCTGTTTTTCCCAGAAAGAAAACGCTTTCTGGCCCTGTTTAGATGTGTTGTTTCATTGACCAACAGCACAGTGGACAGCCCTGTGCCTTTCTTCTATCAAGGCTGCTAATTTTAGCCCGGGCGCTTTTTTTCCCTTTTTTTTCT
>WEIS01078569.1:8924-19178 GCA_013389965.1 Todus mexicanus | reverse complement strand
AGAATGAAGTTTATGATTTTGTTTACAAGTATCTTCCGACACTAACAATTGAGTTACTTGTAATAAAACAAAATAGGTTGAGCTTTTGCCCACAATTTGGCAAGAATATTTGAGGTCTTGAAGATTTGTCAGAATGATTGTCAAACCACAGAACTTACCAGTGTATGAGTGTTAGGGACCATCCTTACCACTACTTATCACTTCATGTGTTTGAGAAACATTGAGTAACTTTTAAAGTCTTGGTAAATAAAAAGGGAAACTACACAAAGATTAAATCACTTCAGCATGTTCCTCTTTAACATACAAAAGGGGGTTGGGACATTGCTCAAACAAGTGGAATTGTCCTGCACTACAAGAATTGTACTAATCTGCTAGAGTCAAACACATCACTGAAGGCTGTGCATGAAAATATTAACTGCTCTAATCTTTAATGTCACTTTTGTTACCCAGCACTGTTTGAGGAACTCCTTCAGGAAAAGTCAGCTGAGGAAGGTTTCAAAGAATAAAAACTGAATTAAGATGACCAGGGCAGGGGCTATTTTTATTTTTGCAGACAGAGTTTCGGGCTACTGCCTGTGTAACATTCTTGCAGATGTCCAAATAAACTTTGCAAAAAACCCCTAAAATCTTCACCTTTTTAAAGACAAAGCTTTACTTCCATAGTGAAGCTGATTAAACGTGGCTTTCACCTGCTGTTACTCTGATGCAAAAACATAAATTCATTTTCTGAAGTAGTAAGAGACACCATCTTCAGCTTAAGGCTTTCCTAACCACTGATTTTGTTGAAACGTAGGTGGCTATGCCACAAAAGCACCTTTTGAAGCACCTCTGTTTCTTCTGTCTTTTCTTTTTTTTAAAGGATCAGCTATTGGTCCTCTTAGGACATGACACAGCTACACAAGCTTTGATCTGAGCCAGCATGATCATTCTAAGGCATACAAAGGCATCACCATTAGTGTCAGAGGTTTCCACGTTTTCATTTTGTGCCTCAAGACACTTAACTTGCTTGCTCGAAATTCCTTCTATTGGCCGGCAGAGCACCATAGCCGTGTGCTGCTTCTGTCACTTTGACTAAACACAACCTTCCTTTCTTTCACAAGAACAGAGCTGTCTTCAAAACCTGCAGGTTTTTTCTTCCTGCACCCTATTTTTGTTTACATTTTTGCAAAAGTAACAACATACTATAAGAATGTAAAGATAGAGCCGTCTAGACACATCTCCCAGTTACACTGAATTATCTAAGGATGACATTCCAAAACCCTATTATTCCTCAACTTAAAGCAACACTTGAGCATTCATTAGAAGTCCACCATTTCTACTCTGATGCTCACAACAAAATCTATAGGACTGGAAATCAAGGCTGCACCTATGCTGCTGAGAGGCATTCTGAATTCAGGGTGCCTGCCGTGGTCTGGTGTATACAGCCCAGTATGAGTTTCATCAGTCCTTGTAGTTCTGCTACAAAGGACTTAATGGCCTGGTTTGCCTCATTTTTTTCCTTGACATCACTACTGCAACCATGCATGGGTGTCCAGATATTCCTACTACCATATGTACTTTTGGTGTCTTACCTTAGCCTGTCTTTGACACAGGAAAAACAGATGTTTATTTCAGCCTCAAGCATAGAAGATGAAGGATGGGAGTTCGAAGAGAAAGATAACACAGTAATCCCTGTCTCTTATATTAAGCACTGTCTCTATACTATTCTGATTTGAAGCAACATATCTCATAGAAACAAACTAATGTGGAGGATCTGAGCAATCACCAGATATTTAAATGCCTATAATTATTGTCCTAGAGATTCCCAAGCGTTTAAGTCAGACTACACACTGTTGATTTTAATCCCTACCCTCTCCTTAATACAGTTATTAGACACCTAAGAAGTTTCCAATCAGGAAAAAAAAATATTGGCAGTCTGATTGAGCTTTCAGACTCACTTTGCAGGGATTTGACTGACTGACTATTGATTTGGGAAGTCAAATGAAAAATACAGAAATAATGAAATGAGAAAGTCTGCCCTAAACACCGATCTCCATACCCTAAAGTAGTAAAACACTGGAAACGCCAACTGAAAGGATGTTAGCTGTGAAAAGGAAAGATATCTGAGAGTCATCTTGTACTCAGGAATGCAGACTGATGTCTTTACTCACAGAAACAGACAATCTTCATATGTGGATCTCCTGCCAGTTTTTCTTCCTCCTACATGACTCAACTCTGGCATCTGCCTGGAGGGGAAAAAAAAAAAAAGTTTAAAAAAAGGAAAAAAAAAAAGGTAAAAAAAAAGGTAAAAAAAAAAGGTAAAAAGAAAAGGTAAAAAGAAAAGTTTAAAAAAAGTAAGAAAAAAAAAGGTAAAAAAAAAAGGTAAAAAGAAAAGGTAAAAAGAAAAGTTTAAAAAAAGTAAGAAAAAAAAAGGTAAAAAAAAAAAGTAAAAAAAGTAAAAAGGAGTATTTCAAGCATCTTGCTCTTCTGAATTTGATACATGTTCAGAAGCTGTAGTTTCTGGGTTTCTCCTGGTCTAGCTATTCCTCAAAAACCTGAAATCACATGTAACCAACAAAACTGATAGATCATTTAAAAATTTTTGCATTGTAAATAGATCATTTGAACCAGTGGACAAAGATGGGTCAAAACTGACTAACAGGACAGTGACAACTGTGAGTTTTTCTGATTGTGCAGAGCTCTGCACTGTATTTTTAGGAGAGTGAGTTAGAGAAGCAGTTGTTACTCTCCTGTGAGGCCTTCTTTCAGCTGATCAATAATATCAGACACTCATTTCACCAGAGGTTTCTAGTATAAGACTGAGTAAGGACAGATTTATTACAGAAGTGTTAGACTTAAAACTTCCCTCTTAATGTTGGAGGTACTGGACACTCTTTGGGGAAGAAAACAAAAACTTTTTAGTGAAGAGGAATAGAAGAATTTCAGGTAAAGCAGTCTTGTCTCTAGCATCTTGAGAACTACCACTCCCCATCACTTTAAAATAGGAGGAAAAAATTCTATGTATTTAAAATACAGTACACAGACCACCTATTTTACAAATTGAGGCTTTTAACCTAAGGCCAAAAGAGAGCTAAGGGGAGGGGAGGGAGTTAAGAGAGATAGTCGATCACCACAAGCTTGAGCATTTTATCTTCCCCCAGGCAGGAGAGGCTTCTGGGGTTCAGGTACCACAAAACACAGCCACAAGGCAAAGGTTTGACCTGGTTAGCTTAGAAACCGCGAATCAGGTTAAACATACTACTCGCCTGCTCACTTCTCATAGCGTGGTGTTGCTCTAACAATTAGGCACTAAATCAGGGCAGCGCTCTTCAAACGAAGGCCGTGAGCATGGAGAAGCTCCTGGCTCTGGGACAGGGAGCAGTAACAGCGGCTGTTCCTGCAGGGCCGGGTCCCAGGAGATCCCCAGGGTGACAGGGCCTGTCCCACAGCCAGCAATGGCAGCTGGGCCAGACTGAGAAGGCCCAGGCTCATGGCACTGGGGCAGGGACATGGGGACAGGCCACAACAGGACATCAGCACACGTTAGAAAGACCAGAACACTCCACCAGCCAGGCAAGGAGAAAGGGCTCTGGCTGAGCTTAAATGGCGCTCCTGGGCCCGTGGGTGTGGGGAGGTCCCAGCTGAGGCTGGTGAGAGCCATCAGGGCCTGATGGTGCCCCTGGGGCCAGGCACTCCCACTCTGAGGAAAACCCCCATATCTGACATTGGTGCTCACAAAAAAGCCCTGGGCCTGAGCTATCAGCCAGCTCCAGGGGGGACCTTCTCACTCTCTACAACTACCTGAAGGGAAGTTGTAGACAGGGGGGAATGGGCTCTTCTCTCAGGCGATTTGTGACAGGAGGAGAGGGTACAGCCTGAAACTGCAACAGGGGAGGTTTAGGTTGGGTATTTGGAAGCACTTCCTGACAGAAAGGGTTATGAAACACTGGAATGGGCTGCCCAGGGACCTGGTGGAGTCACCGTCCCTAGAGGTGTTTAAGGACACACTGGATGCCACACTTAGTGGCAGGGTTTAGCTGAGTGGTGGTGTTAGGTCATAGGCTGGACTCGATGATCTAAGAGGTCTTTTCCAGCCTTAAATATTCTATGATTCTATATGTCTGAGGACAAGCGTTACTACTGTGTAAGGTTCTTCTCTTTCTGCTTATTATACTCCTCTATTTCTTTTATGCAGAGCTGGGTCTGCATTCTTTGATTTGTTCACTGCACTTTGTGAAAAACGTTTTCATTGGAGTTCCTTAAATTCAGTCCCTTTGCTCAGGCTGGTTGGTTCATCAGAGTTAACAGAAACATGCTCACCTCTGGGAGCCACAGATTCCTTAAATCTACAGCTGAAAATAATCTGTGGGCTATTTTCTCCGTAGGTCCCCATACATGTGTTGGCAATTAACCACTCCTCCCACCTAACCCCTGGTTAACTCCAAGTCTGAGGCTGCAACAGTCTTCCCCATGTGCTGCAGCAACTAGTGGACTGATGAGGCATATAGGGCTTTGGTTTCCCGTGAAATGCCCACAAGTCCTTGTTCCCTTGTGCACATGCGGTTAATAATTTTTGAAAAGCAATCTTTCCAACAAAATTTCCTATCTACTATTGTAGCTTTAATCTCATCTGCTGGAGAAAGTAAGATAAACAGTGAATAGAAATAATCATACCCTTACTGCTGTGCCATAACTGCATATTTTCTTTTCATTCATCTTCAAAGAGACCTTCAGTTAATCCTCTGAAATGTTCAGTTCACAATTCAAGCTTAAAATGTTGGTGTTTTTTGTCCCTGTTCCTTGCCTTGTTTGTTCAGCGCCTCACTCCCACTGTTCTACTGGAAAAGAAGAGAGTGTGAGTAACTAAGCCAGAAATAACACATGCACCAAGCTGCCACAATCAATCCACCAGTTCACAGATATTCTCATTAGACTAACATAGTCTAATTTTAAACTCTATTTTTCTTAATTTATTTTCTGTACAAATCATTGTATTCTGTAATCTATCACCCCCAAACCTCTGAATGTTTAATCAAAAACTTATAAGAAAGGGGTATTTTTAACCCAGAGTTAAAAGACTGTAGGTGGGGAAAAAAAAGAAAAGAAGGAGTTTAGGCCAGAGCAAAGTATTGACAGAAACCTGTTACATCTTGCACTGCCTCGCATCAATGGCTGATCTGGGTTGATCAGTCCAGTTTCAGAAAGGGACAATTAACTCTGTCTTTCATAAGAAAAACAAATTATACATTTTCAAACGTCATTTCATACCTCTCCAAAGCATCAACTAGGATTTGTTCTCCATAATGTTTGGCTCATTCCTGTTCCTTAAAGATGTGAAATTTTAACAGCGTATTTTCTATTTTAACTTAGAAATGCCTACTTCTTTTTTTATCCCCTTCCCCTTTTTATGTAAGAATTCAAATGTTCATTATTCCTTTTATATATAATATACAGAACGTGTTATTTTATTTTATTATTTATTTTATATTTTTATTTTATTTATATACTGTATAAGCCTCCAGTCTTTTTCACCTTGTTTGCCACTGTCTCAAGTCTGCTTTTTTCTGGAACGTTTTCAGTTCTGTTTTTCCCTTGCACAAGTAACAGATCACAATACTGCCCAATATATTGCAAGGAAGTCCAGTTCTCAACTTTTATTAAAAATTTCCTAGTTTCAAATGTGTTTATCCATGCCAGTTGAGAATTTTGGCTTAGCTCTCTAGTCTCTTAAGATGTCTGTACTTCTTTTCAGTAGGAATATTGGATTGTGAATATGCTACGCCCAAGAGAAAATGGGTACAGTCCTGCCCTTTTGCAAAACATTTGAATTTATAGTAATCAAATTAGGTATTATTTGTAAGCAATTTACACATTTCATATGGCATCACAAACATACCAGATATTATTTTTAGTAGTTTCGTTTCTTTTGTTTTGTTTTTTAAATAAGACTACCTATTTAGTACTTCAACAGTACTATTTCTGTGTATTGAGAAAATAATCCAAACTGGTACAAAATTTCTTTCAAGCACATGCAGGCAAATCTAGGCCAGTTTCTGCAGCTGTCATTACAAACTTTTCTTGGGCATTTCTGACTGTATTTTACGTTTCACATTATTTGTTATACTTCTACATCTACATTCATTTGGGGCTAACAGTATGTAAGATTAGCCATTTTTATATTGCATTGGTCCCTGGAGCTATAAAGCTAAGCAAACTTTTACACCTTCATTTTTCCACAATTACTGCCATCTAATTAAGTCAGTTAATAGGCTGTTCTTTGCTGTTCTATTTATCAAATTCTCCTCTGTGTTTTTTGCTGGAGCACTAAAGAAACATTTGTGGATTTATTTTTTTGGCAGCACAACTACATCTTATGTTACAGCAATTTCCCTCTCACACCTTTAAAATATTTCTACATTGATCATCGTGTCTGTAAGTACACGTCTATCCAATGTACACATCCTCCTAATAAGCCCTGGCATGTTTACAAGCATGGAATAAATATTTTCTTCCCTAAAAAAAATTTGTGAGTTATTTATTTCCAAGGTTTTATTTTATATCTAAATTAGTTATGCCTGGGAAGTTATTTCTGTGCAGTACATTCTGAATCATGTTTAACAAGAATATGTTTTTCTCTTTTATTTTTCTTACTGCACAGAAATTTAACACCTCACTGCCTGATAAATGTCCATGAAGACTTCTGGCAATAAGTAGATATTCCAGCTTCTTGACACGGGTCTCCCTTTCATGCCCTCAAGATAATTCTTTCCTGTTGTACAAAATACATTTAGCTATTTTCTAGGAAAGTATTTTCAGTCCTTGTCTTCAGGCTTTTGTGAAGCAGTTTTGCTCCTGACAGGACGAGAGGGCATAGCCTGAAGCTGCACCAGGGGAGGCTTAGGCTGTATATTCGGAAGCACTTCCTCACAGAAAGGGGGATAAAACACTGGAATGGGCTGCCCAGGGAGGTGGTGGAGTCACCGTCCCTGGAGGTGTTTAAGAAAAGACTGGATGCCACACTTACTGGCAGGGTTTAGCTGAGTGGTGGTGGTAGGTCATAGGCTGGACTCGATGATCTAAGAGGTCTTTTCCAGACTTAATTATTCTATGATTCTATGACAGGCATCCCGTCACTTTACACATGCTGGGAGCTGCTTCAGCCTCTGGTATTTCCTTGTGCAGCCCTACCTGCTGCGCCCTGTTGGTGCACGCTGATGGCCCTTTGCAGACTGCTCCTTGGACCTTTTAGCTTCCACTCCTCCACTCCTTTTTATTATTGTTGTTTCTGGTGTTTATTTAGTATCATCCAGGATAATACAGGCTTCTTCCCTTCCAACACTTAGAGTTTTGTTGGTTTTATTTTACTTCCTGGTGCAGTTTGGTTGTTATTTTCTAAGTTTAAGGTGGGAAATTCCATCTATATTTTCCTCAGTTTTAGATGTCAACATCCTACTGCAAGATGCCCTTGGATTAGATAGCTTCTCCTGAAGACATTTCTACCCTTTTTTTTTTGAGGACTTTAACTGTATTTCTTTCATTCTGGAAATTCAGTGTTCTTTAGTACCTGATTGACTTTTCTTAACAGATCATGTATTTTTGACAGACATCCAGCCTCTGGTCCAGCAACTTTTTAACAGCTGCTTTGCTTCACCGACGTGAGTCTCTCTGGACGCTTAAGGTGTGACACAGCTTCCACCTGAGCACCTCCAATTTGCCTGCCACACTCCTGCAGACTTTAAGACATTCAGGGGTTTCTGTTCCCTCTCATCATATGCAGTTTCTTGACACACTCTTTTTCCTACCCTGCTCCTGGCACAATTGCTTGTGCTTGGCTGCTAATGAAGATGATGCTCTTGGTACAAGGATAACACTCCTGGTACCAGGGAGCGCTCTTCTGTGGTAGCTAGAATGAAGTCAGAACTGGTGGCCTAGAATTAAGAGGACTCCTTACTAAAAAACCATCATCTTCATTAGTGGGGCACCCCCTGCTTCTCTGCCTCTTTTCTCCAGGTTTCCTTTCTCCAGAGCAGACAGAAGGGCCTGGCAGCAGGGCAATGGTTGAGAAGAGATGAAGGAACCCTGGGAGCACAGTATGTGCTCTCTGAATAGACAGAGGACTTTCCCCTGCAGGGCTGGAAGAAGGGCACTGTTCACCAGCACCATGTTTGCCCAGAGTAACCAGGGACTAAGTTATTGCAGATTATAAGATTAACAAATCAGGTTGTCATAGCATTCTAACACAAGGATTTCAGCTTCTCCTGGGTGAAATTTAAATCTTTCTGCAACATACTTTTCCTTCTTTTTGGATCAAATTATTCACTGGTTTGAATCTAATATTGTGAGCCTCAACAACAGATTTTTGTGAATCCAAAAGGACAGGTTTCTAAAAAAGACAGTCATAGTTTTATTTATTCCTCATTTTTCTGTCAAATTCATGTTGTGTGTGTCAGAAATATTCAGTCCTAACCCTAACATATTTATTGTCTTCATTTAGACCACGGAGCAAAAATCTGAAAGCGTGTTCAGGCTTGGAGGGGGCAGGGGGAGAGAGATGATGCAACATCAGCCATTGTGGTAGACCATTGTTTGACCACTTGAGAACTGTATGACCTTTGAGTTTCCTGAGAAATATTAATAAACATGTGAACATAGTGAACCATTTCTCTTCTTTGAAAACTTATTGTGTGGTTCAGGTTTTTGGAAGAGACTTCTGTGACATTTGTTTCTGTCAACGATAAAAGACAATTCCTCCCAGCTACCTTTACTTAGCGCCAATGCACACATTGTGTAGTCTTTCCTGCAGAGCATGAAAAGAAATAGCAACTCCAGTGAGCATAAATATTCAAGGACAGAATAGATTTTTCTGTCCCTATCATACATTCTAAAAATAAACCTGGTTTGGTTTTGGTTTTGGTTTTCCAGAAAGAACAAGCAATTCTACAGAATAACTATTCTGGAGCATGGAACAGAAAGTTATGTGCATTATGATGAGGAAAGGAGAAAGTAACCAGGAGCGTGGTGAGAAAGCGATGGACAGGATTGACAAGCAAAGGGCCCAGGATGATGTGAAAGTTAACATAAAATCAACAAAACAGGGTTAAGCAAGATCACCTCAATTGCTTACAAACAATCGCATGTGAGCAAGGTAGTACCTACAAGGCACCAATATGGGAAAACCCATCAGTGTGCCCCTCTGAAGTACCTGTACACTCATGCCTGCAGCATGGGGAATAAACATGAGGAATTAGAGATCTGTGTGCAGTGGCAGGGCTATGATCTTTAGGGGATCATGGAGAGATGGTGGAATGGCCTGGAGGGCTCCAACGGAGGGATGCAGGCCTTTATGAAGGACAGGCTGGGAAGACAAGAAACAGGAGTTGTCCTCTATGTGATAGAACAGTTTGAGTGCATGGAGCTTTGCCTGGCGATGGATGATGAATCCACTGAAAGTCTATGGGTAAGGACTACAGAGCTGACCAGTATGGATGACAGTGTAGTGAGTGTCTGCTATAGGCCATCTGGCTAGGAAGAACAAGTGGATGAGGCCTTCTACAGACAGCTAGAAGTAGCTTGACATTCCCAGCCTCTTGTCATCTTGAGGGACTCCAACCACCTTGATAAATGCTAGATGAACAACACAGCAGGGCATAAGCAATCCAGGAGGTTCTTGATAGCAATTCATAACATCGATAACAAATTCCTGACAAAAGACAGGTGCTCTGCTAGACCTCATACTTAGGTACTGCACTGGACAATGTCCTCTATCCAGGATGTTAGAAGTGGGCACAAACATGAAAGCAGAAATGGTTTAAGACAAAGGTTTTCATTCAAGTCCTATGATTAATGCAAGGAAGTACTGGAATAAATATTTGCAAGTAAAAGTAATCAAGCAACTCATAGACTGAATTCACATAAGACGCTTCCTTTGTTCATTCAGATGATAAAAACATCAGTAAAAACTCTTGAGTGTTGAACAAATAGATCATGTCACTGTGTCTTTTCTGTGATAGTGATGTGACACTTTTTACAAGTTTCTCCCTGGGCTTGTTTGTGCTGGTAAGATGAGAGGTGGAAATACCTTTTGCTCCGAACTGGGTTGGCAGTATCAGACAAGAGATCGGTATCTTTGGAATTAACCTGTATGTTCATTACCTATGTGAGTGGTATTTGAAAAATGAACTCGCCTCATTTACCCTACCAGTTCCTAGGCCAATCAGATCCTGAAATGACACATTTTAATTTCTTTTTTTCTATTTCCTTTAAAAACATCCCTGG
>WEIS01078568.1:0-12680 GCA_013389965.1 Todus mexicanus | reverse complement strand
CCCCCTTCCCTCCACCCTGACACTGTCTCTCCTGCTCCCCTTAAACTGTTCCCATTAAATACCAGCAGGTTACTGGTTTGGATCTGCTTACCCATAAACTGGTGGCAGGGATGCTGAGGTACCCCAGATAGGATCGGAATTGTGCGGGAGCAGTCACAGGGTGCATCCTGTTCTCCCTGGCTCAAGGCACCTTCCTGTGGGGAACATCGTGCTTGGTTGGAAGCAAAAAATGTGGCTCGTGCCCTGGCAAATGGTCCTGGGCTGATGGTACCTGGCAGGGCTGGGGCAGCTCCTGTTCCGGGCAGGGCTGGGGGTGCTGGAGCAGCACGTCCCACAGCCGCCCCGTGCAGTCACCGTCAGGTAAGTGCCTGTAGTGATCTCAGGTGCCCCTTTCTCAGCTCCACATTAGGATTAGGGAGGACTCTGGTTCCTTTACTTACACTTTTTTCACAGCATGAATAATCCAACTACATCAGCCGACATTTGGTCAGAACCACTTTGTGCAAATCTCTAAGGTAGGAGTGGGTGTGAATTTTTCTTTCGTTTTTCCTTTTAATTTAAACAAACAAAAGGGAGAGGGAATTGCCACCGGGGTGCCCAGTGCTGCCCAGTTTGGAGCCGCCTGCTCCGCGCTGGTGTTCCCGGAGGAGAGGCCGCTGCTGCCTTTAGACTCTGTCCAGGGGCATCACGTTTGCTGAGGTCAAGGTACAGGTTTTGCAAAGTGCTGAGTGCTCTGCAGGGAAGCGTGTGGGGCTCGGGGCGATGTGGCAGCCTCTGGGACCTGCTGCTGCCTCTCACGGGACTGGGGATGCGGCCCCTTCCCAACTGCTGGTGGCATCAGGCTGGAGATGCTGGTGTGGGCTGCTCTGGCTGGCACACAGACACCTCGCTGACTGCAGAAAGCAGGATGCCGTGGGGCCAGGGGCAGCTTCTGCAGCAGCGGGGCTTCTGTGACCTTCTCCAGCCTGTGTTTAAACTGGGCAAAAAGGTCAAGTGGAGTCTGAGGACCATGAATAACATGTTGACAAACTCTCTGTCTGTTAATGGCAAAACTGGGTCTGTTAATATTCAATGGATGTTCATTCAGTTTATTTAAATACATTTTAGTATCTGTAGAGCGTGCTTCACAGTATCTAATCACTGTTTGCTTTGGATTAAAGCTCCTGATAATGAAGCACTTGAAAGGCTGGTGTTGGGAGCAGTTGGGCTCTTCCTGCCTCGGGGAGGGTAGCAGTGAAAACAGAAGCACCTGCCCCATCTCCCCAGGACTGCACCTCCTGAGCTCCACCTGCACCCATCAAAGCTATTTCTTCACAGCTCTGTCTGGTCTAGATCAGAAACCTCTCACTGGAGATGAGCGGTTGCTGTGTGCTGGAGACCCCAGCTGTGGAGGGCAAGAAACCATGGGCAGAACAACCCCCCAGAGCAGAGCACTGTGAGGGGCAGCGGCTTCACCCTGTCCTGAGCCTCTAATCTCCTGCTGCCTCTGAACCTCCTGTTCCCTGTTACCCCAATTCCCTCACTGGGTCAAGTGTTGCTGTGGTAGAGCCGGACGCCTGTGGCAATGAACCTCCGGGGTGCTTGTGTGCATCGGGCTCGTCTCCCGTGCAAGGATAACTCATCTCTGGGTCGATCTCCTTCGACTCCGCAGGTCCCATCAGCAGCATCCTGGTGAACAAATACGGCAGCCGACCCATCATGATCGTTGGCGGGTGCCTCTCCGGGTGCGGGCTGATCGCAGCCTCCTTCTGCAACACGGTGGAGGAGCTCTACTTCTGCGTTGGAGTCGTAGGGGGTAAGTGATGGCCCTGCCCTGACGGGGCTGCGGTGGAGGTAAGACCTCTCCTGAGGCAGCAAGAGGAGCAACTTGGACATTCCCCAATAATTGCTTAGTTTGTGTGTAAGCTTAGGCTGGTTTGGGTTGGGAGGGACCTTTAAAGCTCATCTAGTCCAACCTCCTGCAGTGAGCGGGGACATCTGCAACTAGAGCAGGTTGCTCGGAGCCCCAGCCTTGCTGGCCTGCTGTTCCTGCCCCGAGACAGGGTTGTGGTTGTGTCCCAGGGTTTGTCACAACCTGGGGTGGTTCCTCCCCTTCCAGCTCCCAACTCCCTGCGCGCAGCTTTGCTGCTGCCCTTGTGCCTCCTCCCAGGTCAGCAGCTCGTGCGATTGGGATGTTCACACAGGAGCTGTGCAACCCCCAGAACTGAAACCTGCTCGTCCCACCAGCTCTTGTGCCGAGGCTTGTGGGGGTGGTTGAGCTCTGAGCCCCTCGTCTCTCCTTCTCCTTCAGGCCTTGGACTCGCGTTTAACTTGAACCCAGCCTTAACCATGATCGGCAAGTACTTCTTCAAGAAGCGCCCCTTGGCTAACGGGCTGGCGATGGCAGGCAGCCCCGTCTTCCTCTCCACCCTGGCGCCCGTCAACCAGCTCTTCTTTGGCATCTTCGGCTGGCGCGGCAGCTTCCTCATCCTTGGCGGCCTCCTGCTGAATTGCTGCGTTGCTGGATCCCTGATGCGGCCCATCGGCCCCAAGCCGGATCAGGCGAAGAAAGAGGCCAACAAGGAAGTGCTGCAGGAGGCTGGGAAGGTGGTGAAGAAGGATGATGGTGACACCAGCACAGATCTCATCGGCGGGAAGGCCAAGAAACAAAAGAGCACGTTTTTCCAGACCATCAACAAGTTCTTGGACCTGTCGCTGTTCACGCATCGGGGCTTCCTGCTCTATCTGTCGGGCAACGTCATCATGTTCTTCGGGCTCTTCACTCCCTTGGTCTTCCTCAGCAATTACGCAAAGAGCAAGAAGATTGCTAACGAGTCTGCAGCCTTCCTGCTCTCCATCCTGGCCTTTGTAGACATGGTGGCCAGACCTTCCATGGGACTGGTGGCAAACACCAAGTGGATCAGGCCCAGAGTCCAGTATTTCTTCGCCATCTCTGTGATTTACAACGGGGTGTGCCACCTCTTGGCCCCCATGTCCACCACCTACGCCGGCTTCTGCATTTACGCTGGATTCTTTGGCTTTGCCTTCGGCTGGCTGAGCTCGGTCCTGTTTGAGACCCTGATGGACCTGGTGGGAGCTCAGCGGTTCTCCAGCGCCGTTGGCCTGGTGACCATCGTGGAGTGCTGCCCCGTGCTTCTGGGACCCCCTCTGCTAGGTAGGGTGTGCCCGGGGAGCTCTGCCCGTCCTGCCTGGCCTCGCTGGGCGGTTCGGGGGCCCCCTGAGCTGTGGCAGCCCCTCAGCCCTGGGGTGTACGGGTCCTTGAGGCTGCTCCGGTGGCTGAGTTGGGGTCTGAGCCCCTGGCACGGGGTGGGGGGAGCAAGGGCTGGAGGAATTAAGGCCTGAAGCTGAGGGCGATGGGCTTGGGCTGCTCTTGGGAACATCTCCGCAACCTGGAGCAGTTTTGGGGGTGTCTCGCTAAGCTGTCCCCTCTCTGTCCCTCAGGGAAGCTCAACGACATGTACGGTGACTACAAGTACACGTACTGGGCCTGCGGGGTCATCCTCATCATCTCTGGGATCTACCTCTTCATCGGGATGGGCATCAACTACCGCCTGGTGGCAAAGGAGCAGAAGGCGGAGGAGAAGGCGAGGAAGGAAGGGAAGGAGGAGGAGACCAACGTGGACGAGGCCGAGAAGCAGAAGGAGGCGAACAACGATGTGGCCCCCTCGCCTCAGAAGAGCGCGGAGGACGGCGTCAAAGAGGAGGAGAGCCACATGTGAGGGACCAGTGTCAATCCCGGAGTGTCGGGGAAGCGCCGCTGCCCTGGCGCGGTGGCCGGGGCAGTTCTCCGCTGGCCTGGGCGGCCGTGAGAAGTGTTTAAACCAGGTGTTCATTTTAACCGGGCTCTGAATTGTCTTTCCATCTGTGTTCAACAAAGGTAACAGGGCTACACACGCAGTATCCTCGCGTGTCGGGGGCAGGGGGGCTTTTTAAACTCTGGCTTTTTAACAGTAACATGAATGTACTAATCTGTGCCTTACAGTCTGCGTATCTAGCCCAGTCCGGACCAGCCTTAACTCTAAACCGTGCTTTAGCTCTGTATTCTGCCGGGGGGGCGGGGGGAGGGGGGTATGCGTGTGTTTGGGGGAGTTCTGTTGTTAAAAAGCCATAAAAAAGCAGGATACTGGATTTGTTGGAGCACAGTGGGCTTCAGGGCCAGCCCTGGATGAATACTGCTTCACACGCTTCTTACCGCGGGCCCTCCGGAGGGAGAGATGCCGGCATGGGGCAGGGTGGTCTTTGCTGCCGTGCCCGGTGCCTCCTGGCTCTGTTAGGTGGTTTTTAGGTATGTTTTGAAAACACTTTAGCTACTGTAGTTCTTTAAAACCCCTGTTTTCGTAGCTGTTCTCTCACGGGATATTCGGGTTGGAGAAAGGCCGACTGTGGTTCGCGTCGGGCATCGCCCGGCCCCGCAGCCGAGCCCTCTGGGGAGGGCTGGGGTCCCCCTGCTCCCCGACTCTGCCCCGGCCGTGCCTCTTCCCAGCCCAGCGCTGGGGGGTGTGACGATGGGTGCGGGTGTGGGGGCTCGGCTGGCGCCGCTGGTTTGGGGTGCCCACCCCGGTCCTGCCGTGGGGCTGTGCTGCCCTTTCCCCCCTGGGTGAGCTTCCACCCGAGCATCCCTGCGCCCGCCAATCCCACCTGGACGGGCGTTTTGGGTGCCTGACCCTGGACAGAGGGAAGGGGGTGGGTGGAGATGGTACATCCCTGAGACAGGCCTTCTGCTTTCGCTCTTTTATCTCTTAGAGGAACCTCTTTTACTTGCTTCTGTTCAACTGAGACCTTAAGGCGGTGGATGCCTAACCACTCACATCTAGGACACGTAAGGGGGAGGAAAGAATTTGTACGTATTTATTTTTTATTTTTTAGTGCTGGAAAATATCTCAACGTACGTGGAGCAGGTTCGTGGCTCTCAAGTTCTAGTAGATGTTGATCAGAAAACATGTTAAGAGGCTGAGTTTTTTCAAATAAACTTGTTTTTTTACAATTTACCCATCAAATGTTGAACTTCTTTCCCGGAATCACTCTTGCCCGTACCAGTTGGCGTGTGTTTAGGGTCAGGTTTGGGGAGAGGTGAGCGGAGCCTCTGCAGTAGCCGTGGGAGGGCAGCTGCAGGAGGAAGGTGTTGGCGTGTTCAGGAGGAAGCGTTTGCCCTTGGCCTGTGTTGGGCAATAAAGTGACTCAGTCAAGGAGCCGTGCGATGGCCCCGCGCCTAAGGGCAGAGCGCTGGCACCGCAGCAGGGTCCAGACTCTGCCCTGCGGGAACCTCTCCTGGGGCAGCCTGGCCGGGCTGTCTGAGCTCGCGGGAGGAGCAGGGCTATATTTAGTCAGGTTATTTCTGCAGGCAAAGGTATCTGCAGGGCTGGGAGGTACCGGAGCGTCCCCTCAAACAGCAGCTAAAATAAGCCCCAGGGTGTGGTGTAACTGGTGGCCCAGGCTCTTGCCACGATGATGCATGAGTGAGTGGGTGGTGGGTGCTCAGCCCAGCCCTTGGTGCCTTCAGGGAGGTGCTGCTCTGAGAGCTCCTGTCCTCGGGACACTCTGCTGGCTGAACCCCGGGTATGGATGGACTGGAGCAGCCTGGGAATGGCTGAGCCGTGGGGATGGGGGTGCTCGCCCACTCCCCAGGCCAAGGTGCCAGCGGGAGGGTGGTGTGGGCATTGCCGGCCGCTCTGCCCGAGGTGGCAGCTCTGCAGAGCCGCCCCCGAGGCTCAGCACCGATTTCCTCTGCGCCAGGGCCGCCTTCCTTCCTCCCGCGGGTAGCAAAATAAAATTCTCTTCATAGCGGGCAGAATTGAGGAAATAGTTGGGAGCTAATTCCCGTGCAGTTTGTTTTCCCAAACATCTGAGGCTGCTGGCCAGGAGCGCTCGGCAGTAGCTGGGAGGGAGGGTTCGGGGGCTCCCGGAGGAGCGGCTGGGAACCGCTGCCAGCGGCTGAGCGCCGGCGGCAGCCCCGGCCACTGATGATGCCGCTGGGACTGGGGCGAGCCGGGCTGTAGGCTGCCTGCTGTCCTCCCTTCTCCCCTGGTTTAGGGGTTTGGGGGCTCTGGGGGGAGCTCAGCGGGTGACCCCTGTGGATGTGGGGGCTGGGGAACTGCTGCTGCCTCTGCCCTGGCTCTGGGGCATCCTCCACCCACCCCCTGCCTCTCTGGGGCTGCCCAAGTGCACCCCAGCCCGTGGGTGCCCTTTGTGGGGCACGAGGCTCCTGCCACGATGCCGACGGTGCTGTGAGGGGCCAGGGCAGCCCCAGAGATGCCTCGGTCTCCTGAAACGGCCTAATCCTCCCCACAATGCGGCACAATCCCCTGCCCTGGCCGCAGAGCTGATTCATGTGACAAGCATGAGGAGGGGATCTGGGTCCCTGCCCAGCTCCTGCTCCGCCTGGGGAGTTTATTCAGTTTTTTCGGGAGATTTGGGTTCTGCTGAGTGTGCAGCTCTGGCAGAGCTCTGCAAACAACCGCGGCAGTTCCCAGCCGCCCGTGACGGCGCTGGCCAGGGCGACGCTGAGCCCGGTGCCGTGCCGGGGCAAGGGAAAGCCGGTGTGTCCCACGGCTGGCACTGCCCACCCTGGCTGCGAGAGGGGCAAGGAGAGGAGGTGGGGTGGCCGGTGCCATCCGCGTGACTGCTGCTGGCTGCCACCTTCTCCTCGGAGATGGGTGTGTGGGAATGACCCCAGCCCTGCAGTGCCCAGCCCCGTGCTTCCTCCAACATCACCCAAACCCCCACGAGGAGCTCATGGCGCTCAGGGAAGCCTTCCTCCTTCCCCTCTTTCTCCTCCCCAGGCTGCCGAGGGCACGGGGCTGGCTCCAGGCTCACGTCCCAGTGCAGGGGAATTGAACACCCCAGTTCAGACCCTGCCTGCGGCGGGGCCGGGCAGGCGGCCGCGGCTCTGCTCAGCCTCTGCTGCCCAGCCTGGACTCTGCGGGGGGAAAGCAACAGCCCTGCGACGTGTGAGCCGAGCCGCGTTACGGGAGACAGGTAATCAATTGCTACAAGATGGTCATCAATTATTTTCACTGCACGTTATCTTGTGTTAACGAGAGCCCTTCGCCGGTGCCGTGGAGCCGTGATGGGCGAGGTGGGCACCGCTCGGCTGCTGCCTGGCGACTGCGGGGTGCAGCGCCCGCCCCGGGGCGGCTCCCGCGGGGAACGGGCCGTGTTCACTGCAAACACTGCCAAGGACGGGCTCTGCTGCACTTTGCCCGGGATTTTTCCCTGGGTGGACCCGGGACCTTTGCCCTGCTCCATGCAAATTGTGTTGAACTCGCGTCACTCAGGTGGAGCCTCAGAACAGCCCCGCGGTCCGGGGGCTGCCCACCCTGGTGTGCGGCGGGACAGGCAGATGATGTTCTTGGCCTGGCAGGAGGGAGCTGTGAGGCTCTGGGTGCACAGGCACAGCCTGATTTACCCCGCTGTAAATCAGCAGAGCCTCCCGGGGCCGCAGTGCATCGCCCGCTCATCCCTCTTGGGCTGTCGGTGTCTCGACAGCGGCTTTTATTGCTGCGCTACCCCGTGACGTTTCTCTGGCTTGATCGGAATTTAATTATTACTATTAATCATTAGAAGGGGCTGTGCTGGTGGCTTGCAGAGCCAGCCACCAAGATTTACAGCCGGAGCGGCTGGTCGCTGGTAGAATTAGAGCTGGGGCAGAGCATTGGTGACCCGCGCCAGGGAGAGCTTGGGGCTCGGCTGCCTTGGGACCACCATGTGCCGTGGCAAGGGCAAAGGGTTGGTCCCAGCAGGTGGGGTGGCCGGTGCCAGCTCCCCCGAGAGCCACCAGCCCTGCTTCCCGTATGATGGATGCTGCACGGTGCCAAGATCTGCCTGGTTCGGGACACAGCCCTGGAGACTGTGAAAAACACTTCTCGTGTGGGAACAGGCCGAGTGGCAGCGCTGCTGGGGGCAGGAGCCATCCCACACGTCGGGGTGTGGGGTCAGGGCAGGTCTGTCGGCCCCGGAGCGCCGCGCCAGGAGCCCCTCTGTGCTCATGGAGACACTGGGCGGCTGGTGCTCCGGGCAGGGGCGAGCTGGGCGGCTGGGCTGGGCTGGGCTGTGGTGCTGCTGGGCAGGCAGGAGCCAGCCCAAGGAAGGGGCAAACCCAGCACCCAGGTCACTGCGGGGAGGTGGCCTCTGTGGGGCCGTGGGAGGCACAGGCAGGAGCTGAGCAGGCAGGAGGAGGCACAGGTTGGAGCTGTGCAGGTTGGAGCTGTGCAGGAGGCACAGGCAGGAGCTGAGCAGGCAGGAGGAGGCACAGGTTGGAGCTGTGCAGGTTGGAGCTGGGCAGGCAGGAGGAGACAGGCAGGAGGAGGCACAGGCAGGAGGAGGCACAGGCAGGAGGGGGCACATGCAGGAGCTGTGCAGGAGGCACAGGCAGGAGGAGGCTGCTGGAGGCCTTCACCTCCCGCGCTCAGCCCTGCACAGTCGGTCCAGCAGCAGATCCAGTTCTATCAGCACCCTCTCGTGGCAAGCACCCCCCATGGCCCCGCTCCCCATCAGCACCCGCCCCACGGCCCTGCTGACCCCACAAACATCCCGGGGGGCTGGCGCTGCACCCCCAGCTCTGCCATCCCTGCTGGAGCTTTTTCACACGTGGGTGGATGAGGTGTTTTTGGGGACACGGTGTTAATGGGGTGTGGTGAGGCTGGTGCATTTTGTGGGGGAGGGATTAGGTGGGAGCCAGGATGAGATCCCAGGGGTCTGGGGGCTGCAGGTCACCCCATCTGCCTTCACCAGCGGCTCCGGGCAGGAGGGTGGGGAGTGGTTGCACTGGGAAAAGATTAACACTGAGTAAATCAAACCAGTATGATCCTGGCCATGATTAGCTAAGTATTAATTAATTACGTACTCACAGGGAAAAAAAAATAAAAGTAAAATAAGACAGCTAATTACCATCTATGGAAAATTAGGGGGGGGGGGAAGACAGAAAATGAAATGTCTAAAATATAATTAGAGGCCACGTGTCGTGCATACGAACGAGCCCGTTTTTGGTGAGTTTGTTTGCAATTACTGATCAGTGTCTCGTTTTCTCCTCCTCTCCATCAGGCCTGAGCTTTATCCCACATCCCTCCTCCGGCAGCGCTGGTCCCCCAGCTCCCCTCTGCCCAGTGCCCTGGCGTGGGGGGAGCAGAGAAGGGTCACGGTGTCTCCTGAGCCCGGCTCCTGAGCTGCCCCCGCTGACCCCTCCATCGCTCCCCTTCCTTTGATGTGTGTCTCCGGAGCAGCGCCCTGACAATGGAGCGCCGAAGCCAACCCGGCTTTGAACTGCAATAAACCGTGTGAAGATGGAATCAATTCTGCAGCCGGATGACTCAGTAATGAAGAGTCAAGTCCCACACTGCGGCGTGTCACAGCTCTGATATCTTCATTGCTTTTATCTGCATGGAGGGAGCAGATTTACCCGGCTTTCAACTGAGACTGCAGCAAACGGGCTGGTGATTATCCCCTTCCCAGGGACATCGCGGAGGTTAATCCCTTGATCCAGCCCAGCGCACCGGGGCGGGAGGGGAAGCTGCGGGTGCAGAGCTCGGTCCTGCGCGGTCAGCGGGTGCCGCAGGAGCATCGCCCCCATCCCCAGCTCTGCCCGGCTCCCACCTGCGGCTGGTGCTGGTGCCCGTGGCCGGGTGGTGTGGCCAGAGCAGCCCAAGGGGCACCGAGTGAGCTTTGGAACTCTGGCAGCAGCAGCGTGGCCTGGGCAGAGCCGAGGGCAGCGCCGGCTCCCTGCGAGGCCAGGGGCTGTGCAGGGCAAGGCAGCTGGAGATGGAGCTGCAGGCTGGAGCTGGAGCCGGGGATGGAGAGAGGGGAGCAGCAAGGGACAGAGAGCGGAGCAGCAAGGGACAGAGAGAGGGGCAGCAAGGGACAGAGCGGAGCAGCAAGGGACAGAGAGTGGGACAGCAAGGGACAGAGAGCGGAGCAGCATGGGACAGAGCGGAGCAGCAAGGGACTGGTGCATTAGTAACCTTTTAAAATACAACTCTTGGTCTCACCCCGAAGTTTCTGCTATTAGCTGTTGGTCAGCTCCAGGCTTAGGGAAGGGCTGGGAAGCCTCAGGACGCCACGTCCTGGTGTTAGCCCTGGTCTGGCGCGGGGCGCTGAGCCATCGCCGTGTCCTGGCAGCCCCTTAGGTCTTTGTCCTGCACCGTAGCTCCGTCGTTCCACCCGGGTGGTGCCGGTTACCGTCCCAGGAGGTGCTTGGGCCGTTGGCCACCCGCGGTGGGGGAGAGGAAAAGGTTTCATTTGCCACGTTGACTGTTCAGGTGGGCGCTGGATGGAGCTGGGGACCAGGCAGAGTCCGGCAGCGGCACGGGGTGCTCGGCCCCTGCGTCGGGTCCTGCTGCCCTTCATCCCCACCTCCCTCAGCCTCTGCTTTTGGTCAGGGTGTGGGGCAGGGGTCCGGGGCCGAGCCCAGGGCCAAATTCAGACCCAAGAGTCTCCAACTCCCACGGCCCTTCCCGGCGGAGGCAGCAGAGGGCACTGCGCGGCCGCGGAGCTGCGGGATGCAGGGATGTGGAGATGATGTGGAGATGTGGAGATGATGTGGAGATGTCTCCTTCTCTGGAGACTTTCCAAACCCGCCTGGATGGGTTCCTGTCTGTCCTGCCCCGGGTGATCCTGCTCTGACAGGGGGCTTGGACTCGATGATCTCACGAGGTCCCTTCCAACCCCAAACATTTTATGATTCTAGGGCGGGTTGGGCAGCCCCCGAGCCAGGGCTGGGGCCGGGCAGTCACCAGCCATGAGCTGCCGGAGCTGCAGGATGAGCTGGGATGTTCTGTAGCTGAGGTGAAACACTTGCCTGCTGGAACACCCACTCGTGGCAGCCCTCTGGCCGAGCTGGAGTTGTTGGAGGTAACAGGCAGCTTTGCTTTATCCATGAAATAAATAAAAAAACCCAAACCACAACAAAAAGCAGGAAAAATAAGTGGCAGCACTCTCAGCATGTCTGAGTGGAAGGAGAACAAGTAGGATTAATGCATAGCACGGTCGAATAGAGAAGTGCTGCTTTCAATGACTTAAGAGGGACGCAAAAGGCCGAATGAGGGTGGAGTGTAGGAGGGGAGGGGAATTAAAACCTCCCTGGGATGCAGAGCCGAGGAGCTGAGAGCAAAGGCTCCTCCGGGCATCTCACTGAGGTGACCTTCACCTGTGGAGCCCACGGGACCCGTCACTGCTGTTCCCACGCCTTTCCTTGGAGCCCGGGGCAAACCTGTGCAGGAGGCTGGGGATGGCAGCGCTGAGCCTGGTCCTGGTGCTGTGAGAATTAAAACTTCACCACGGCAGGGAATCCAGCCGCTGCCACGTGAGGACCAGAGCGCGCAGCTCGCTTCACCCGGCGCACACAGGGTTACCTAATTTACAGGATTTATGACCTCCAGTGCCGCCTATGTTTTCTCTACCCTCTCCTATTAATCAATAACCCATTATCATAACCCTTAGGAAATGATTTATAGATTGTATTTTCAGTTTCTGTCTTGGAAAGGGGACTCGTCTGCATCGCAGCTCATTCCGGAGCCGCTGGGCTGTGGGGATGAGCAGAGTCGGTGTGTGCCGGCTCCAGGGGAAGGGAAGGCAGCCCACCATGAGGACAGCCCACACCCTGTGTCCCTGTGTCCCTGCACAGTGCCCAGCCACAGCCTCCTGCTCCGGCACCCCCAGAGCTGTGCGGAATGGACCCGGCTGGGCAGCAGCAGCCAAAAGGTACCAGCAGTGAGAGCACGGCCGTGAGCTTGCTGTGCCGTTCGCTGCAGAGTGTGTTATCTCCAGAATTAATATGCAATCGGCCAGGGGCATGGATTATTATAGCAAAATTATGCAACTAAGTAGGTTGTTAACAAGTTGATTTAAAATTCATAATTGGGGGGGGGGGAGATAACAGGGCAGAGGACGGCAGGCTCAAATTAATTTAAACTGATGAGGAATCAGCGATGTAGGGAAGGAGATAGGGGGGAGGATTAAAGGGAGTTCACATTTAAAATCAATTTGAAAGGGTGCCAGAAACCACTCCATCCAGACTTGGTCATTGTGAGACCTCTTCACTGCTTTCATTAGTTCCAAACTCTTGGGCTGCAATTACTGGTGCCGGGCGGGGGGTGGCTGACCTCCTTCCACGACACACACATAAAGCTGCTTTCTGCCCCTACTTGATTCTCTTGGGACTACGACAGCCTGGACCCCACGCCCTGAGAAGAGGAAAAGCCCAGCCAGTCTGAAGAGCACCCGGCTGGGGTGTACGGGAGGTTCATGGGGAAGAGAGGAGGAGGATGGATAAGAAAAAGCAAGTGAAGGGGATGGAGAGGCAGCTCCAGGTGGTGGTTTGTGATGTGCAGTCATGGTTGCTGCAGGAAACAGGAGGACAAACGCGGCTGCCTTGCTTGAGCACCGGCACCACTCGTGCTCTCGTGATGGCTTTACATGAACAAGGCTTAGATGGAACGGGTTAAGGAGCATACCCAGGGACGCCCGTCCTGGCGCAGGACGTGAGCAAAGCAGGGTGGAGAGAGCTGCCATCTCTTGGTTCCTGCCTGGTCCTTGCTGAGAAAGAACCGTTTGCATTTTTTTAAAAAACTCATTCGCTAAATCAACATCACTCTCACCCTCACGCGTGTCCACGTACGGGAGCACGAGGCTGCCCGTCACACTGCGTCCAGCCCCGGTGTGTCTGTGGCCGCTGTTCCAGTGCCAGTCAG
>WEIS01078565.1:3760-14401 GCA_013389965.1 Todus mexicanus | reverse complement strand
CCCTTCCCCCAGCCCCTCCTTCCCCCTGGGGCCTGTTCTCCCCCTTGGGTCTCCCCCTTGGGATCCCCCTCGTTCCCCTTGGAACCCCCCTTGATCCCCTTGGAACCCCACTTCTCCCCCTGCGACCCCTTCTCCCTCCTCTGGACCCCCCTTCCCTCGGGCAGCCCCTTCCCCAGGCTCCCTGACAGGCAGCGCTGTGCCCGCCCACAGGAGAAGAGGATCGCCCGCTACCCCTACCAGTGGACGCTGATGGAGAGGGACAGGCGGCTCTCGGGGGTCAACAAGTACTACGTGTCCAAGGCAGGTGCTCGGGGTGTCGGGCAGGGCCCACTGGGAGGGGAGCCCTGATCTGCTCCCCCATCCCTTAGCTGCAGGCTGGGGGCTCCCGTGGCCTCTGAGGCTGGCACGGGTCACTCTCGGGGCTCCCACGGCCTCCAAGGTGAGCACCAATTGCTCTTGGGGCTCTCGTGAGGTGAGCGCAGGTTTCTGTTGGAGCTCGCTCAGTATCTGCAGCTGGTCTGCCCGTGGGGATGTGCCTTTTAATTTATTTTTTCTTAATTAAGCACCCAAGACCTAACCGTAGTTTGTTGCGCTATGCTGACTTTTGCAATTTAGCAATGAGAAGGGTGCAGGTGGAGCTGTTACTTTTTCTTTTTCAGGGTCTGGAGAACATAGACTAAGGTGGCGGCACTTTGAAGAGTCCACGTATCTATAGACAATGATTTAACGCTCTAATAAAGATATACAAGTATTCAACACTTGTAGCTGTGTTGCTGTGGTGGGTAGACCCTGGCTGGACATCACGTGCTCTCCAAAGCTGCTCTGGTGTTCCCTCACTCAGCGAGATGCGGAGAGAAAATACAACAAAAGGCTTGTGGGTCGAGATGAGGATGGGCAGAGATCACTCAGCGCTCACCGGCACGGGCAAAACAGACTCGACTTGGGGAAGAATCGAGTAGGATATGAGAGACAAAATCTTAAACACCTTCCCCCCACCCCTCCCTTCTTCCCAGGCTCAGATTCAGTCCCGATTTCTCTACCTCCTCCCCCCGCAGCAGCGCAGGGTGATGGGGATTGTGGTCAGTTCATCACACGTTGTTCCTGCTGCTGCTTCCTCCTCACAGGGAGGACTCCCCGCACCCTTCCCCTGCCCCAGTGTGGGGGCTCTCCCATGGGATCAGCAAACCTGCTGCAGCCTGGGCTCCTCTCTTCATGGGCCCCCAGGTCCTGCTGCAGCACAGGCTCTCCAAGGAGTCACAGCCTCCTTCGGGCTCCAGCTGCTCCAGTGTGGGGTCCTCGGGCTGTGGGTGGATCTCTGCTCCACCGTGGACCTCCATGGGCTGCAGGGGGTCAGCCTGCCTCACCATGATCTTCATGGGAATCTGCTCTGGTGCCTGGAGCGCCTCTTTCCCCTCCTCCTCCGCTGACCTGGGTGTCTGCGGAGCTGTTTCCCTCACTTACTCCTCTCTCTGGTTGCTGCCAGTGTCTGTTTGACACCACCCCTTGGGCAGTGCTGACCTTAGAGCACGTCCTGAGCAGCAGCTGGAAGAAGCCTCCTTTGTCGTAGGAGACGCAGTAGCCCAGCGCGTCTCGCCTGTCACGCACAGAGTCGGTGTCCCAAGTCTTGCCTCCCCAGTGGTTCCAGCACGAGACCTTCCCCTCAGCTGCTGAGCCGTTTTCCAGCCTGTTGACCAGTTCCCCCTGAGATGTTTCCCCACATCTTGGCATGGCTCCTACACCAGGATCCTCAGTGGCCTTTCCTCCCATGGGTCTTCCAAAGCAGACACCCTGCTGCAGTTGTCCTTCCTAATTTTGTTACTGAGGGGATGAAACCAAACGAGGACAACTCCTGTAAGAAATGCAGAACAAACCGTGCCAATGAGCAGAGGAGTTTCACAGCTCCCGCTCACTCCGTGGTGTTACCTGTTGATGTTTGTTCTTCCATCTCGTACAAACCTAAACCAGCCTTCTCTCGCTCTCGTTGCCTCCCTTCACCTTCAAGCCGGAAACATCTCTGGCAGGCCGCGAGGCCTAGGACCTTATTCTTCTAGTAGCTGAATCCTTCTAAGAGCCCCTTGTCATCCCAGAGGAGCGGCTGCTGGGAATTTAGGACCCTGTGTTCTGCTAAAACATCTCAGCTCTGTCGTGTAGCGTCCGTGGTCCTTTCCCTCTGGAGAGCTCTGTGTCCCCAGTGCTGCTGTTCAGAGCCTCCGGCGCCTGCGTGCAACGGGCTGGACCGAGCCTGGCAGAGCACAGAGCTGGCTTAGTTCCCAAATGGTGGAGACCAGCAGAAACAGGACAGAGAATCTGGCAGGATCCCACATCTGCTTCCCTGCTCACACCACCTTCCCCTTTCAGGAGACCAGGGCTCCTGGGGAGGGATTTTCCTGGTTCACGGGGGCTCTGAATAGCAGTGGGGACGCTGGGAGCCCAGCAGCCAGTTGGCTGGTGCCCAGCTTGCCATGGTGACACAGAGCAAACGCTCCCTGGATTGCTGCTGGACCGGGGCGCCAGGGGAGCCGCTCTGCGGGTCTCGTCCCCTCAGGGAGGAAACAACAGTCCCGGTGACACCGCCAGGGCCCAGGCGCAACTCCCTGGGTGCCGGCCAGCCCTGTCTGCAGCCAGCCCTGTCTGCAGCCAGCCCTGCCACCCACCTGCACCCTGAGCACACCCACCTGCCAAGGGCGCTGGGGAACCAACAGCCATCGCTCTGGGCAGCTGTGAGCAGGGCCGAGCGGAGGCGGGTCATGGAGCGAGGGCTCAGTGCAAGGAGACTGACCCGGTGCTCTTTATGTCTCAGAACCCTTTCCAGAGCAGCCTGGAATTTCCCAGGTGGGTCTCACAGCTCTGAAGACCAACCCCCTCTCAGGGTGTTTGTGTGCTTCTCTTTCTAAAGGTGAAGACAAGTGGACCAGGGAGAGGAAAACGCTGCCAGGGAGGAAAAAGCCCGTGATCTGATGGAAAATGGCAGAAGCGATACAGAGGAAGATCTTCCAAAGCCGGAGACAAAAGAGAAAGGTAGTGTGCCTGCTCTGTTTGCATGTGTCAGGGTCTTCCCAGAAGGATTTGTCAGCATTTTCTCTCTCTTTGAAACAGAGTATGTCATCAAAAACATCCAGTGGATCCCAGCCAACAGCTTCACAGTGGAGAAAGGACTGCAACAGATTGAAGAATTAATTTCTGTGAGTGACGATTCCATCCACCCGGGAAGGTCACACCTTCTCAATGTTGAGGAGTGTGAAAAATTCAAGGAGAGCCCCTCAGTTCCTTTCTAGCACCTCCCTCAGGTCAGCTCTGCTAGACAGAGGGAATCTTAGTGCCTTGTGTTTGTTCGGCAGACATGGGAGGTTCACGAAAGCTGGCTTCACTGGTCACAATTTCTCCGTGAAGAAGAAGCGGAGCACGGTAAGAGGTACCACTACAGAGCTTGCTGGAGCATCCCAACACGCCGAAAACCCATCCCGCGAGCAACGGCGAGCGTCTACTTCGTTATAGAGATCTCCAAAATGAAGCCAGCTGTAAGTACTCTGAAATGGCACCAGTCCTTGAAGGGACAAGAGTACAGGGAGGTCTCCTGAGGCTGGGGGATGCCAGGGCAGCAGAGACACCAGCCAGGAGCTGGAGGCTCTCAGGAGAGAGCTGACAATGCCTTGGGGTTGCTGGAGCAACCATGGAACTGTTAAACTCGGTGTAACAGAAGCTAGCAGCCAGACACTGAGGGGGACAGAGCACAGAGCTGGAGGCTGGTTTAATTCCCAAATTGTAGGGATTGGCAGAAAATTGACAAAGAGAATGTGTCAGGATCCCACAGCTGCTTTCCTGCTCATAGCGTCTTCCCCTTCCAAGCGGCAGCGACGCTCTGGGCAGCTCTAAGCAGGGCTGAGCAGGGGCAAGTTATGGAAGGAGGGCTCAGCAGAGGGAGACCAGCCCCCTGCTCGTCACCTGTACAATAACATGTTGCGGCTCAAGAGAAAAAAAAAGAAATAAACTGCTCTGAGCAGACTTCTCAGCTCCAGAGCCTGTGCTTAGTCACGCCGAGGCTTCGCTTCTTCCCTTATCGGCTGTGGATCCCCAGCAGCAGTCCTCAGATGTTGTGGCTTAACCCCAGCCAGCAGCTAAGCAGCACAAAGCCGCTCACTCACCGCCCCCTCCTTGGTGGGATGAGGGAGAGAATTGGAAGTTTCAAAGCGAGAAAACTCACAGGTTGAGATAAACACTCTAGGAGTTTTTAAGAAGGAATGATAGTAAATAATGTCGGGAAAAAATAACCAGGAGAGAGAAAAATAAAAACGAAAAAAGGTACATGATGCAAGTTAAAACAGTTTCTCACCACCAACCAACCAATGCCCAGCCAGTCCCCGAGCAGCACTGCCCTCCCAACAGCCTCCCCCCCCAGTTTTACTGCTGAGAACGATGTCACACGGTCTGGGATGTCCCTCTGGGCAGCTGGGCTCAGCTGTCCCAGCTCTGTGTGCACTCCCAGCCCGCTGGCTGGCGGGGACCTGCGCTCTGCGTGAGCTGCTCAGCAGTAATGAAACATCCCTGTGAGGTCAACACCGTCTCCAGCACAAATCCAAACCACAGCCCCGTACCAGCAACTGCGAAGGAAATGAACTCGACCCCAGCCCAAACCAGCACAACAGCTCACAGCCACTGGTCAGAAATCTAAAGTCTTAGCACAAGTTTAAAATTGCAACCTAAGAGTCTTTGCCTTCACGAGAGAATATTCACAGCGGCTTTAGACCAAAACTATTCTAACCCGCGTCAGGCATGCTGTACAAATACACAGGTTCTTTCTGAAGTAGAAAATATCTCACGCCTAATTAAACCCGCTGCTGCTTCAGGTCCTGTATGTGAACTCTGCTGTCTCCCCTCTCTTGCAGACCTCCCCTGTAGAGGTATCCTTCACTCTGGAGTCCAGCAGGCTCATCCACAGGTAAACGTTGTTACTCTTCCACCACTAACACAACTCAGGAGGCTCTAACAAGCTCTTCCATGCCAAAAACAAACGGGGAGCTTGATGTAAATAAGTTTGCAATAATAGCAGAGGTGGAGGAAGCTGTCAAAATCTTGCTACACAAAACCACATGACCCCACTCATCGTTACCTTCACTCCACCCCAAGCATGGATAGTCACCCCAGGAGCCTTCTCCACAGTGGATTTGTCCTGGCTTTACACAGGACTACGGCTGTTCCTTTTCAGCAGATGGCCTTGCCCCGTGAACAGAGGCCAGCTCTCAGCTGGCCAAACTTGGATACAATATTATTCTTACCATTTACCCTTTCTTTATGCCACCTCCCAGGCCAGAACAGTGTCGGTTTAGAGAAAAGTGGCTTAAGGACATCATCAAAAATAAAATAACGCTCATGGAAAGACTCGCTGCCAAATGAACAGCTCCAATTCGCCAGCTCCAGTTCACCATCACCAACACTTTGCTGGTATTTTGTGGAGAATCAAATAAACGCAACGAAGAAAGAACGGCTCTTCCTCATTAGCGTTTCTACTTTGCATACGTAAGCAGCTTTCAATCTGGGCAAGATCAGCTGCGGCCTGACCTGGCAGCTGGCTTTACATCATGGTCCCTTGCGGTGCGGGTGGGTACAGAAGAATGGAACTGGGTTCCAGGGTGTAAACAGGGAGAGGCAGCTGGGCTGGACTTGCTGTTTGCGAACACCAGGTCTGCAGAACTTCAGGGCAAACGTTATAGGACTTTTATTTTCTTTATACAAGACATCTCTGCTGTCAAAACTACAACAGAGATTTAGGAGAACAACAACAAAAAACCCTCTAGCAAACACTTTGTTTTTAAAAGCATTTGAGAAAAAGAGAAAGCTGAAGAGGGTATGGCTGGAAATATGCAGTTGAACCCAAGATGAACCACTCTGGAAGCACTATCTGGAATAGGCCGCTGAGTACAGAGTTTAATACTGCTGAAAAAGACCCAATTAAAATGCCAGAGGAGTTAAAATAAGCTTTTAATCTAGAACACGCACGCACAAAAAATATTTCAAATAAATTGCAAGATACGTCCCTTGTTACCACCTGTGCACACGCAGGGGTCCCAACCACTGCACCCCGCCGCTCTGATACCTATGTATAACATAGGGGAAAAAAGAAGCAAGCGACTTAGTTCTTCACCACGGGCTTTGGTGAAGATCGGACTCTCCTATTACTAGTACTGTTACTTTACACTCCTATTGTGATCCGCTTGCTTTAAAGTAACGGAAGCTCATCGGTGTTAAATTACAAACACGTTTCTATTTACAAGGCTAGTTCGAGCCACAAACCAAACTCAACTGTTTGGAGAAAAAGAAAGAAATCCAAGAGACCTATGAAAAAAATACCAAAGTGGACAGTCTTAGATCTTCAGTGGGAACTTGGGAATTTCTTCAGTTTTGCTACTGCTACTAGCAGCTTGCTTCTGATGGCCAGTCTGCCCTCATTAATCAAAATAAATGGAAAATCTTGTTTATCAGCATCAGGTCACAAAGCCCTCCCTGCCTGTCCAGTTCAAAGCGAGCACAGAACATTGCCACCTCTAATCTCCCCTGCCAGCTCCTGCCTTCCCCGCTTGCAGCTTATCACTTTACAGGGATTCCTCGTAGATGGTGAACAAATCCTCCAAGAAAATCCGACAAAAGTAACTCTGCTTTCCTGATACGAGGAAATCCACGCCTGAGGCCTGGCCCTATTGGGTGAAAGGCACTGCAGCACTTGCGGCTTGTTTTCAAATCACGACTGGAACAGGTTAGCTGCTGCCTGGCAGAATCCACGGCGTACAGTTCAAATAAAGAACTATTTTTCCTCTTTGCCCTTAGTCTTTCTGTACACCATCTCTCGAAAGCTTGCGAGGATCTTATTCTCTCGTTTCCTCCTCTCCTCCTGGTTGAAGGATGCCAGAGCTCGCTTTTCATCTGCGCTGTAAATCTGGTTCTCTTTACGCAGACGCACAGCTTCCATTCGGCGATGTCTGTGGAGGAGAACATTGTGGACATCAGCACAGGCAGAGGGACCTAACGCCCCGTCACGGCTTCCATCCATCGACCGGCCCGAATGTTTTGAGGGGCTTACAAAGATATCCACGCTAGAGAATCCAAACTGCACACAAACCTTCCCAGGGAGGAGTGCGGCAGAGCAGGAAACTGGATTTTGGAGGTGTCTGCTCTCAGGCAGTCAGCCAGAAGCCCCACCTACCCCTAGGCTGTCAGCTGCTGGCTCACCAAAATTTAAGTGAAAATCCTGTTGGACCGAGAAAAAAAGTGCAGCCAACCCCTCATGCTTTGATTTGTTTCCTGCTGAAGAGCCAGCACATCACCTCTGCTGTCCAAACACACCACCCTTGAGCCACCCAACCAAACATCTCCACATTTGAAATACAAAACCATTCGAATTATATTATCTGGAAAGAATTTTTGCTTGAGAAGAAAGTGTCCTTAAAGCCTCAACATCTATCTATAGCAACAGGGAGTTTAGTGTGGATTATTGCAAGCACACTGAGCACCTTCTCCTCCGTGCTTTCAACCAGAGCTCGGAAGCAGTCTTCCAGCCGCCCCACAGAGCAAGCAGCTCTTGAAAATGTCACCAAACCATTACCATCATCAAAGTCATACCTGCTGCCGCTCATGACATAACCGGAGCTCTCGAATGATGCAATCTCTTCGCTGGTCAAGCCGATTTCACCTCTCCGTGGTATACGTTTGCCCGCTTTTACGTACTCTGCCATCGCTGCACCTTCACCAGGCAAGAGGGCGTGGCCATAGCTTCAGGAAAGCAAAAGCAGTGATTTCAATCACTCAAATAGAGCAAACTGGAGCCAAATATCCAGCTCCCCTGCTCACTACGTGCTACAGCTGCATTTTTAGGCACCTTCTTATTCTTTCCCACGTATTGGCCTGTTTCTACCTTCATGACTAACACCAGCAACATCTTAAATCACCATCTGAATCCATTCTGAATAAACAGTACCGAAGACAGTACAAGTCACAACACCGCAGAGCATTAGAATAATGGCATCCTAGCCTTGATTCCTAGAAAATCAATTATAAAAAGCATAAACCAGATTTTTCTACCTGAATTTAGGCCTGGATAAAGGTTAGCACCACTACTACTTCTGCCTGAGTTCCTGGCACAGCGTTTCTCTCTGCCGCACGCCTCGTTGTTGTAACAGCCCTTTTGAACAGTAACCTTCAGGCTGGGTTTCCTTGATTTGACCAAAGCACCGTGAGAAATTGCTACTCACTTGAGAGGCCTGTCATCCTGAGATGCATGAGTTTTGGGAGCTTCTGGTCCAATCAAGCTATCAGCTTCTGTATTTTCTGTAACAATCAAATAATGAGGAAGATGAATACCCTGCCCACTGTTTTTTGCTACCAGAACAGTTACACGAGTCAGCAACACCTAACCAAGAGTTCACAAACAGGACACCGAGAAGTTGGAACCCAAGCTTAAAGTCAGGTGAACCTACTTGATCTCTCGATCCAGAGATCGTCGCCTTGAAATGTTTTGTCATCAGAATCTTCACTACTTGAATCGCTGGACTCCTTCCTGCTCCTCTTGTTTTTCTTTTTCTTATACTTCTTCCTGTGACAAAGTCGAAGACAGACAGGCGATTTACCAGAATTTAAGATGAAAGAAAGTGCTTGGAATCATACTCATTAGATTCTCAAGGCAACTCCCACCTATGGGAAGATTGTTTATCTGCGTATAGATTGTTGTTGTTTCATAGAAAACACCAGACAGCACAACAAAATATATAAAGAGTTATGTCTTTTGTATAGGGTTAGAAAGTGGCACCGTATGTTTGCAGCAAGTCCTCTACGCTCTGTAGATTTAAAGAAAATCCATCAAATTAAGATTATTCGACAGCATTTACAGCCCTAATTACAGGAGTGCTCCGCCTTCCTCATTGCCTGCTCTGGAAGTGGGGCTGCCCTCTTGTCAAAAGCAGGTGGACTTACAATAACCTGGGAACTTACTTTCGGTTCTTCTTTTTCTTCTTCTTGCTTTTCTTTTTATCTTCTTCTGAAATAAAAAAAAAAAAGAGAGAAAGTATGTATATTGTTAAAAAGAGATGATTAGCTGTAACAAGGTTACTGCACTGCGAATAATCAGCTGTCTCCACCAGAACACCTTCGCACACGGCTTCTCAGACACGGTTTGTTTAGGCGCCAAAGAATGCTGGAGAAGCATCAGCAGAAAGCGACCTGCAGTATTGTTCAATAGGAGAACGTACTTAACTTCTCTCTGCCATAAGACACCCCGCGGGTGCTAAATTCAAAATTCCTATTTTTCCTGAGGCCAGCAAACCTCAGGAAAAGACACTTGCAAGCCCAGAGAGGTGGTGAAAGAAAAGACTTATCGGACTGACGCTGCAGCTCTGTGATTTCAGAACACTGCAGGCGTGCAGCAGAAGCCAGGAGCATTGGTTTGCATCCAGAGGAGCAGGAAGAGAGCTCTCGCACCACGCGCATTAGTCTCCCTCTTTTCTCACCACTGGAGCTCTGCTCAGACTCCGACTCGCTGTCGCTGTCCTCAGAATGTTTTCTGTGTTTTCTTTTGGACGCCTTCCGCTTTTTCTTCTTCCTTTTCTTCTTCTTTTTCTTTTTTTCCTCTAGAACGTTTTTAGATGATAACATCAGAGAACATATGAAGATCATGTAGCTCTACACGTACTTCCCGATCTCCCCAAAGCAACGCTCTCCTTTGAACAGGAGCCCACCGCCCTCGTTTCCCCCTACCAAAGTCAACCACCCTCGTGCAAGCAACAACAGCAGATTCTAGGCTTCAGTAGCTCCCCGTTTTCCAAACAAGCTGTACGAGCAAAACCAAATACCTTCTGAGCTGGAATCTGAAGAACTGCTCTTAGACTTTGCCTCTTCATCTTCTACCGGCGTATGCTCATCGGAACTGAATCAAAGCCAAAGTTTGCGGTTTAGAATCTATTTTGCAATATTCGCGACCACAGGACCAAACACACGCCTGCAGACTTTGAGTCAGTACTCGCAATAAACTATTGCACTGCTAATTTGAGGCATGGGAGCTGCTTTCAGAACCAGGACACAAAGGTCGTCTGATCTACAACAAATCGTATCTTGCATTATTGGTGTGTTGGGGTTATTTGGGGGGGAGGAGGGATCAGTTATGTCCTTGTTATGTTGATTCAGAAATTAACTGACATAAGGTGAATCGTGTCAAAGGGAGCAGTGTAGGGATAAGGCATTTTTGTAAACTAAACTGACATACAGTCAATATAAAAAACTTCCTTAGGAATATCACAGAATCACAGAATGTTAGGGGTTGGAAGGGACATCTGGAGATCATCAAGTCCAACCCCTGAGTCCCCCATAAATCCATATGCCCTTAAGTCCATGAGCCTTACTCGGGGTCAGGAACCTTTGGTGACAATCCCCAGACTTCAGGCGCCCCCAGCTCTCCGATTCTCTCCCTCTCATTGAGCCTCCTGCAAAGGAAAACACCTTCCCTGAAGCCCAGGGTGCTGCTCCCAGCCCCGCAAGGCTTGGAGCCGCTGCCTCTGACGCTTCCCAACCCCCCGAAGCAGCTACAGCAGCAACAAGCAACCGGCGGCCGGGAGCCCGCAGCAAACCGGCGGGGACCGGGACTCAGGCCCGGCCCCGGCGCCC